>VBVQ01003191.1:0-20102 GCA_011636635.1 Tetramorium simillimum | reverse complement strand
GGGAGTGACAGAGAGGGAGGGTGGGAAAGAGAGAAGGCGAGAAGAGGAGCGCAGAGAGGGTGAGCTTGCGTTTGAACTTGCGTTTGAACCGGCCACGACGTGTCTCCATCCCCCTTTTCGGAAAAACGGTCGAGCCTTCGGCTATCCACCACCGTCACCAGCTCACGCTCCCACCATCGACTCGTTTTCCGCGGGAATGTGGGTTACTGGGTTATCATCGCCGACGGTAGCTCGTCCTTCTCCGTTGCCGGAAGCTTTTCCAACCAATTGCTCCTGCGAAAGGACAACGACGAAAACCAAGGAGGACCCCGAAACCCACCCGAGAGTGTAATTCTTCTTCGGCGGGCGTAGACGTCTCGGGGAAGATTGCCGATACGAGGATATCAAGCCTTCCACAGAAATGGCTACATCGATTTTTCAGGATGTCCAGGAGAACCGTATATCATGCGTCTCCGCTGTTTGTCATTTCGGATGAATTTGTCACGATTATATTTGTATGGAATAACAAATTGTTCCTGCTTCTCAGGGCATGTGTAAATGTTTCAAAATTAATCTTCTCTAATTATTCCTTTCTATGTCGTAACAGGTGGACAGTGCGTTACTTTTAATGCGGAACAACTAGAGCAACAATGACCGAAATAAATAAATAATAATAATAAAAAATTAGTAACAAAGAAGCACTAAGTTTCTATTTTTACTTTAGTGGATTAGTGGATGGAAAGTCGTGTCGGATGAACAAATGTCAAATAATTATTTTTTACTAAATCAATTTTTAAACAAATTATTTTAAGCGTTACATTTTCCTAAGAAAAAATGAAATATTCTTTAAATTTATTTAGGAATATTAGGATATGATTAGAATATTTAGGATATGATTATTATTCATGTTCATAGCTTATATGACAATGTTTTATAGATCATGAATGTACATCGAGACAGAATTAACATTACTGGCAGACCACGATTCTAACAGCACCGAGTCATTAAGTACCGACAATGCTACACAGTATCACTCACTTTTCGCACACCTGCGAAATCCAAACGGGCGCAAATGGACATCATCGAATCTGCTTTACGAGCAATTTGAATCTGTTCATTGAAGACGTATCGAACGATTAAATCCCGCGGATTAATGTGTCAGGTGACACGTATGACGTCCGTAATTCAGATCACGAACATATGCTAATTAGTCTGTTCGACACGAGTCTCTCTCGATGCTAAACTATCTTGTAATTACACACACCTTTGGACAGGGCGCATTATCTTATGAGTTATGCTCCTTTTCATTCCATCGATCTTGCGAAATACAAAGCGTTCCTCTGAAGAAAGAATAGAGATGCAATATAAGAGAATAATGATTGATAAGAGAAAGGATAGAATATATCAAAGCAGGATTGATTGCGGAATAAAATTATTTTTGAAATATTTTATCTATTTATACTCTGTGAAAAAGATTTGTTTTTACATGGTTATATTGTCGATTACTTAAAACATCCTTAACTTCTTACGTAACATTTCTTACAATAGAGAAATACTTTTTAATAGAAACTTAAAGATTCCAATGTATTATAAATAACGATAATTTCAATTTCAAACATTATAAGAAAAACACTGAACATGTGATGAAAGATTATTTTTAATGTATATAAATAAAGCGGATTCGTTGGCTCTTTTAACGCAAATTAAATTTTACTGCACATAAATGAGAAATGTAGAGCCTTTACATGTTACACCATATCGCGTAAAATGCATAATCGTATGTATCGGGGAGCCATCTGATTTGCCCTGAAGGCGACAATCTGACCTATCGTACTTCACTATAAATAAAGATTGCTGTTCTTATTTTAGCGTACGAATTAGCGTGGGTCTCGGGCAGACTCGTCACGAGCTGCCCTCGCTATTTTCGTATCGCGAGATATGTAGCCGAAGTGTCTAGCGAAAGCATTAACAATCTTCGATCGTTTCAATCATTGTCTATTTAAAAAGCAAATTGAAGAAAACATTTAGTCGATTGTTGCAAAAAATTGAAGAGCGAAACATACATTCGCCCAAGATAAGTGTAATAATCAATATTGTCAATAAGTTTTATGTAACAGCATTTAAAGTAGGAGCAGCTTTTATATAAAATATTTAAAGTAGAAGTACACGTGCGGTGATTAGAAAGCTGTCTGGTTTATTTCGATGTTCAAGATCAAGAATACATAAATATACATTACCGATGACTAATATTAATTACTGAAACGCATTAAACGACTCGCGACGAAGCTAAATCGTTACCGTGCAATAGTTTTAAATTTCAACTTTTCGTCGTTTCGTGTCAACGGCAGATTCGGCTGAGTTTTTCTTGCTGTGCTATTTATACGGGGAGGAAGTAAAACCCGGAAACCTATCGGCTGCAAAACGAGATTGCGAAGAAAAAAAGGGGCCAACCGAAGGCGGCATAAATTATCACTAGCATTATCGCAGCGTACCACACATCTTTAATTGCCCGACGACTGTGCTAAATACGACGTTCAGTATAAGCAAAAAAGACAAACGATTTTAGCAATGACATTCTTCGATAATTATAACAGTCAATTTATACGACAAAAATCTAACGGCTACGGAATTAACATTAATAATCGATAAGATGACTGACAGTACCTTTTTGTTTAATTTTATTTGTAAAAACAGAACATTTGATTAATATCAAACTAAAACATAGATTCTTTTAGCAACATTGGAATTTATCTTTCCTTAGAAAATAATTTTATAAATAATTTAATTATAACACAAAGACACAATTTTAAATAATTTAGTTTAAAAAAATCTATTTTAGAATTTGAATACTTTTCAATTTAGCCTAAAAAAGAAAATGGATTCAATAGGATTTTTTTTACTAACAGTCAAATGATCGTGTCTTCTTACACCAATTTAATTGAACTAAACATTGTATAAACAAAGCTAATATGACGTTTTTAGGAAATATATATAATAGATAAAAAGTTTAATAATATGTCATCTCTATTCCAAGTTTGTTTATTTTCTCCTGAAGTACATAACACAAACTGTTGCATTCGACACAATCATTCTTTTCTTTAGATCAAGTATTTTAATGCAAAGAAAAAAAAAGAATATATATTGACTTGAATCGCATTCAGTAAGCGATGATGACAGAAATGTAATACTGTTATCTCGATGCGTCTGAATGAAAAGGATTATAATCAACACAATTATGCTTTCATAATTTTTAATCTCGCGGTGGTAAATATGTTCTGTAATCTCACTATAGTAGATGAGATAAAAATATCACGAACAAGCATATCCCTCTTCTCTTCCCCCTCTCTCTCTCTCTCTCTCTTAGTTGGTTAGCGAACTTTAAATACCACAAACACCTGTTCTTTTCTCTTGCGGAGTAATAAAACTAAAAAAATCAGCTTGATAAAAAATATAGTATGTATGGAATAGTATTTATTCATAATATAACGTGAAATTTTAATCATATGCATGAGAGAGAGAGAACGCTTCATGTGAATTTTGCTTGCTACACACAAAATATATAGAAACACTTATTGTTAGTTGCAGATGCTATCTTCCCTAATTATTCATGTGTGTTATATTTGTAATATATTCACATTTTATATTTTAAAATAACCAACATTCTTCTCGCTCACGTACTAGAAAAAAATTAAAAAAATAATAGTCGATTTTAACATCAACATTTTGCTCAATTCATTGGAAATTAAGGACTTGGTAAATTAAGCTTTGAAATTAATGAGTTTCATAATATTTTATACAATATATTGTCTTCTGACCAATATTCCAATACATTATATAGGTTTTTTTTACAAAAGGAAAATTTAGTTTCTAAAGCGTGTTTAATAAAACAAAAAAAATTGCGTAAAATATGTATAAAGTATTATAACTTAACATCCAACATTAACTTTTATACAAGGAACTCTTAAAAATCCCACATAAACTTTTCTTTTTGACGTTCGCAACACTTACCCTAAAAAAACTTCCCAATGGAGTGTACTACAAATATTTATACAAACCGTTGTATTAACAAACTTCAAAAACGGAGCAACACAGTCTAACAAGTTCTATCTGTTCCGACAACTTGCCGAGATAAATCCGTAAAAGTACTAGAAAAAGCTTTTGATAATTTATCTCGAAACAGATAAAATAAAGAGCGCTCGTTTTGTCTCGCTGGCAAAATCTGCTTTCAATTATGCGTCATTCGATACCAAAATGCAGCGGGCGAAATTTTGCGCAACTGTTACGCAATATCTTACAAATGGTACTTAAGCTTACGGACATACAAATTGTGGTCGGATATGTAACGAGCATAAATTATCAGCACTGGAAACAACAGTCCGCTTACATTGTGGATCAGGTCTATTTGTAATTGTTTTCCCAAGTCTTGGCGTTGTTGAGTTATGTTTGTCACTTATATAAACGGACTGTGAAGAGAAGCCGGAAATCTTGTTAAAACAGAATTAAATTTATGATAACGATAAACAATCTGTTAGAGATATTTTATGCTTCGTTGCATTCTAATAATATCTGCATATATCAATAAGCATTATGTTATAATAAAATTAAAAATACTAACTTGTGTCTTTTTTTCACAATTATCTTATAATAATTCAAAAAGATTAAAAAGAATTATTTTCTAAAATCTGTTGAAGATTTAATTTTTTATTATTTTAATCCAACATTTTTATCATTTATATCTTAAAATAAATATAATTTTATAAATAATACAAATCTCTACAAAAATTTTCTGACAGTATATGTAATTAAAATTTTTATCGTCGCTTGCATGCAACGTTCTAAATAAATAATTTTTTTACATAAAATAAAATTTATAATAAAAAAATTATTTAAAATATACAAATGTGTAAAAAAATATTTTTACACTCATAAATACTTTGATTAAGATATTGCGAACGTTCTTTGTCAGTTTCTTTTGTCAATTAATCTTAATGCAAAATTAACTTATATTTAATTAAGACGTAATTGAGTAATAGTAAACATTAGAAAAACGTTTATCCATTGCTTATTAAATAATTACTGCAGTTGCAATTATCTCGTGACACGTACTTTATTATCGGTGGAAATCATCGTCACGTAAACCTATCGCCTATCATGTTCCATAACCAAACTATCGGTTTTCTAATGAGCAACCATTGCACGATTATTGTGGTACACGTTCTGCCATCATAAACGAGGATAAGGGTATAGATTAATACCACCACAATCGAAACATACGTGTTATATCTCTATTGCATTATCCCATTTGTGGTGCTAACAGACGATTGCAAATTAAATTCAGCTTCAAATATATTATAATATTTAAATGTGTAAAAAAAACACATAGATATTAATAAGAAGAATATTTACTTATTGATAAGCGATTTTGAAATAATATCTACAAGCCATATCGTAGTAATCCATATTTCATTCTAACATATTTATACATGTAATAATATATAATGAATTAAAAATAATATTTTAGAATTTTTAACAAATTCAGAATATACATTTTTTTAGCAAAAATATTTTTTAAAAAACTATTATTTTTTGGCACAACTTCTAATTTAAAAAACATTAAATTTCTTGCCAAGTACGATCCGAATTAAATTTCTGTTGATAAAAAGTTGACCTGAAATTGACCGAAGAATAAAGTTTGTTATTTACTGACATCCTTCATATTTAAGTCACGAAAAAAATTTATATTTTCAGTACAAAATATTTTTGTAAATTCATTTTTTTAAAAATTCTCGATAAAGAGAAATCGATTTCAAATTGCAAAAGGAATTTATCCTTAAAGTATTTTTCAAGTGAACGTAAAAGTACATTCACTAGATGAAAAGAATGAAAATCAACAAAAACACAAAAATACAATATTTTCCGTAATGTTAAAAGTTCAACATATTTTTATGTAATTATTAATCGCTGGTAATAAATAATAATTAACGCAAAATCGGCTCTCCTTACATACAAATAAGTCAAGTTATAATGTATCTACTTATAAATCCAATTCGATTCAATTCTTTTTCCTGAAAAATCTTAAAAGCCTTTTGAAGTTGGCGAGAAGTCGGGTCGCGTTCCTTCACTGATACCATATTCTGGCACACGTATTCCGAATGATTGATGAGCGTACCGAATACTCGAACAAATCTCTTAAGAGGCGAGTGAAGCTACGTTTGAAAAGATGGCTCCTACCTGCGAAATAGGCACGTAAAGCGTAGATCGATCTTTAACGGGCAGGGCGAATTATCGATAATAGGCCTTGGCATACTGAAATTCGTGTCATCTCAAGTCGAGAAGTGAGGAGAACGGATTCCAGGGGAGCTGCTTTTAACTTCGAATGAATCGGCTGGACGTACAAGCGATTATCTTCTCCACCTCCGGCATTCGTGACAAATCTGTTACATTCTTGGAAACGGATACTGGCCAGCTGCCAGCCGCTGCTAACGACTTTTCTTCCAAATATGATCCATATCCCCGACCCGCCCACATTCGAGAGGGCATCATGAATTTGCACAAATAAATGTGTCCTCTTAATTCTTTAAGACTTTCGGGGGAAACGGGTGTTTGCGGATCTACTTTGCGACGAACAAAAATCTACCAGTTTTCTACCAGTATCCCGAAAATAACGACCTCTCGGGCCACAAGTTGAAAACGGGTCTTATAAATCAGTTTTATATTCGCCCAACAATTCCATTACGTAAATTTATCTTGATAGAGAGAAAAGAGATTAGCTCCGCGTAAACAAGCGTTATAATAAAATTGGCGCGAATCTAATGACCCGTTAATGCAGAACACTGGAAAACATTGCCAGCCGCGATGTACCATGAATCCATAAATTATCGGCGCTTGCTGGTAAACACGCGAAAGTGTCAGCTTCGGTTTCCGGCAATTGGAAATGACCGAATTATGGTACCAATCCGATTCGGCGCCTCCGTCAGCAGCAAAGAGGAAGAGAAAGAGGAAGGGAGGGACGGGGATATGCGCCCGTAGAAACTGGAACATCGGATGCTCCGTAAAGGGGCTAAGTTCTGACATCCCAAGAGATGCTCTTTGATCGGTGACCCCACACGCGCGCGCGCGCGCGCACGTGACAGAAAGAGAGAGAGAGAGAGTGAGAAAGGGAGAGGGAGAGGTGTTTTTGACGTACGTGATCTTCACGCTCATCTGATACATTTCAACAAATCATCGTTGACGGCGGCGATACGTTTCATTGGTTTTGACGCTGAACGATATTAAACCACTAAGTTAGATCGAGGTTCTTACATTTTTTTCTTTCTCTCATGGCATGTACATACAAAGTTATTGATACTTATTTATGCAAGCTCATTACGAAATATATAAGAAAAAATTTCTATTTCTTTTTTTTGTAAATAATCTTCCAAAGTTTCTGTAAATATTTATTCCTTCATTCTAAGAATCGTTGATAAAATAGTAAAACATTGCAAGGGTAAATATAAAAATTTTTGATAAACTTGTACTTTTTTTTATCTCTCTCGAGGCCATGAGATCTTCTTAGAAATAGACGTTGATAAGACATAAGAGCAATAAAGTAAAAAACAAGGAACTCGAGAAAATTGACAAACGAGGAACGCTAAATGTTTGCCTGAAATAATTATAAATACTGTATACTTATAATATCATTTATAATAATAAATATATTGAATTAGCAGGATTATAAAACTTACTGTAGAAGTCATTGTTATAACTGAATATTATGCAATAAAAATAAATGTATCATAGAACAAGATCTGGTTCACTGTCATTAAGTACAAAAATAAAAAATAAAATATGAAGAAAGTTTTAATAATCTTTCATTTTATGAAAATTTTATTAATTAAATAAATTATATCCAGCTGAGAATTACTAAATTCTATAAAGTGTTTCTAAATTACTCTTTTTACTGGATTCTTTGAAGATAAATGCGCAGATTTAAAAGAAATTTTTACTTCAGTCACAATCGATAAAGAATTCAATTAAATATTATCCAAAAAATGTGGCCGAATCCGATATACAATGATCCGAAGAAATACAAAATGATGGAATAAAGAAAAAGATTGATTTCGTTATGTAGGTCGACTACAGGGTTACTTGCGTTCTCTCTTCTCTCTCTCTCTCTCTCTCTCTCTCTCTCTCTCTCTCTCTCTCGGACGTCGGCTAAAGGTTAAATTCCAATTATAGCATGCGGATAAATAGGCGGCTATCATCCCGTATGAAACGTTCTCTCAGTCGCCGACGGGACGACAAGTAGATACTTCGCAAGAAGATACAGCGACTGTCAGCAAAACAAATTAAAGCCGGATGTAGATTTTTTCGTCAATTATCGATGAATAAATCATTGGCAATGTACATCTTTCCTCCAGTAAATTTGTCATTATTTTTATAAAGCATTATTTTCATTTTTCATAAGCACTTAAAGCATCGTATTATAAAAAAACGTAAAAAGTTTAAAATAAAATTTTAATAACTTGTTACTTTAGAAGATTGTATACTTAATTTCGATGGTCATTGCTATGAAAATGTTTGAAAACTGTTGAAATTAATTTATATTATGTAACATTATTAATAATTCTTATAAATTGCGAATATTTATATTAATAATTACTTGAAATATATAGCAAAAATATGTATATTAAGTAATTTATATTCTATTAAATCAAAATCTGGGAATTTTATTAATATAACGAAGTAAAATATGCAATCTTGATAAGTGAACATAAACATGCGAATTAGAGATTAATGAAACCAAATATTATCAACAAAATTATAGTCATTATAGTTCTTATAATTATTATTTTATAATTATTATCCAAAAGTTAAAATGTCTCATGTCTTTTTACGTAAGTCACTGAAAATTAAATCAAATCTTCGATTAACTCCTATTTAAAATTCTGGTCCGCGAATTTTATTTAAGTGCGAGAAGAGTTACGGCAAATCTACATGAGTACAAAAATCGCAGTAATAAGACTTTCTCGGATATAACCGCACCGAAAGCGCCGCTTTTCGAATTAACAGTTAAGAAGCGCCTGAAGATGTAAATGTAATTCAATTCTGGAGCGCGCTAGGATTTGTATAAATCTTCTAATGAAATTCAAGCGCGAGGCACCTATTTCAAGAAGAATAACGTCGTTGGGGAAAAAGGAGATAAAGAGAATCCTTATAATTTCGAAGGCGTTAATCAGGTTCAATCACAAGTCAATTGCTGTGTAACCTTTGCGCGGCAATTTCCTTGATTAAACATTCGCGAGAATAGCAATTGCTATTCTCAACTATGATTCGTCACTTAAAACACGCAGACATTTTATATATTCTTAAGGCAAGGTATATAGTATTACATTACGACTGTTATATATGCACAATTTGGCAAATTGTTTAAAGGTCAAATGCCGATCGTGACAGCCTGCTAATTACAGCTTGCGTCTTGTCTACCGCAGACTATATTTAACGACGTTGTCAATGACTGCAATTGATGTTCCTAGGTCCTGTGCAAGCACGACGAAATTCAAGATTGCGCGTGTACATTTTCGTGACGTTATGAAGTAACGATGACGTTAATAATCACAACGAGAGCAATTTGTATGAAACATTTATATGAAAATATAAAATCTGGATGTTTAATTTTTCGGAGAATGAGCCATACTGTAACTCCTCGTTTTTCTTTTCTTAATTGAAAAGTATTAAATATTTGAATAATTAATATC
Source organism: Tetramorium simillimum (assembly GCA_011636635.1). NCBI lineage: Eukaryota > Metazoa > Arthropoda > Insecta > Hymenoptera > Formicidae > Tetramorium > Tetramorium simillimum. The sequence goes on along the minus strand of VBVQ01003191.1, from coordinate 10,386 downwards.
GAGTTGAAATTTGTAAGGGACGAGGTTTACTTACTTAATCATAATTCATCGAAATGTTGTTACATAATTTTACGTTCATTAAGACCGCTTATTAAGACTTCCAATTTAACGCCTCTATAGTCTGCTGGGAGAGGACTGCTGGTGTAAATAATATAGAAAGGAAAAGAGAAAATAGAATTCCACCTCAACACAGATCTCAAGGAATTATACGAACCCATTGTGCAAACGCGGTCGATTCAAGCGCCACTGAATAATTCATTTTAATCGTGGTCCCCAAATTTATCTCGCGTTTCTTGTAGCGGAAAATGCGGTGGAACACGGAATGTACATTAAGATCGCATTATAATCACTTCTCACTCGCATTATTACACGCTATTTACGCGGAGCTCGCGATTATACGTGTGAATTAAAAAAAGCTGCAAATTGCACACGTCTATTATGAATCCAAACAATCTTTTTTTGTAATAAATGTTTCTCTTACAATTTGACATAAATTACACCTTATTGCGACGTAAGTAAAAACAACGAAAATTCATATCTGAAATACAATTTTAATTTATCATCGTCATCGAAAGACTTGACGTCTTACACACCCATATCGTTTCTTCCAAATAAAATGTTAGGTGTAACAAATAAACAAAATTATGCTCTTTACAAAAGGAAACCTATACTTTGGCAATCGCCACGAAAAGAAGCGACTAGTGTCACAAACAGCTTTTTTTTCTACTCCGAAACAACCGTATCGACCATCGCGTAGAGTCTCGGTGTAAAAATGCAGCTTACGAGAGGTTAAATATACTGCGCGAGGCATGCATTTTCGATCGGCCATAGCGCATCGTGCTCGACCCACTTCCGTTAAAATTAGAGGCTCTTCCGAGAGCGCGTTAGGGGGTGGGGGGAACCATAAGCTCTCGGTCATCCTCGGCCACGCTGCGGGCGCCCTTCTGTCTCCGGTGGCCAGGCAACAACTCGAGTGCGAATAAACTGCAGGTTGACACCCACACACGCCGGCACAGCGGCATTCACGGTACTTCCCCGCCCGAGTGCGGGAGGCGACACGTTTGTGCATGCGTGTACATGTAGCCGGCCGCGCCGCGCATTATACGCGCGCTCTCGTTTTGTCTCCGCGACACCATTATGACGCCGTTTCCATTTGCGGCGATGCCACCGGGATAGAGAGACTGGGATCGAGAGCCGGTCGCCGTCGGCGCCCTCGGGAGAATCAAGAGGGCGGCGCCGGTGCCGCCGTTAACGTTCCGAGAAAGCCGCGGAGCTTCCGCGGGGGGGAAAAGCTGGTAATGTTCGGTATAATGCCGGGGCTGTGACTTCCCGGTACTCGCCACTCAGACGCTTCGGGCTCTTGCTTTTCGGTTTTCGCCGAACTCGCCTATCTGCACAACACTCTCGCGGCAAGAAGTACATCTCGTAATGGAGAGAAACGGTACATTGTTCTCGGTAAAAGCTTACGACTATTAGAAAAACAACGTGAAGTATATAATTCAAAGGGAAGAGGCGGTCAGAGGAGAGAATGAATTTGCGGAAGGAGTTCCGCAAAAACGGTGGAGGGGGAGGTGGGGGTTTCGTCGTAAACCCGCGAATCGATAAGAAACTCCAATTGGGAAATGGCACGACAAAAATTGCGGGCGGATGATAAACGATCGGGAATCGCGCGCGCATCAAGACGTAACGGCGGGAAGGGGACGCATTGTGTAATTCGCAGTGAAACTCGGAGCATCGACAGCGCGCGAGCGAAAAGCGTGTCATGGAGCCACGCGTTGTGTGTGCGCGTTCGCTCTGCGGTGCCGTGACAATATCGTATTATTGGCCGATAAGAAAGCGACGTTTTCATACCGATGTTACTATTCGTGTCAGCGCGACAGTACGTTCCGCGGGGTTAAAATAGGTCTAAGCACGGCGAAGGACGCTAACGCACGAGACAGACAACAAACGGGGACACGGGCGGGAACACAATATTATGATACCTCCCATTCTACCCCCGGTCTCGGTATCCTTCGGAGTTTCCTCCCTTTGTTCGGTTCTACGCGCGCCGCGCCCTGACAGAACGGTGCCTCGTCGACATAATCAAAATCCAGCACGAAATTCGGCACCGGGTGAATACGTGAAAATCGCCGGAGATAGAAACGGCGAATTGATCAAAACCGGATCAGTTCCGCTAAATGATACACACGAAACGTTCCATCTGGTGGTTGATTAATGCTTGTTAATTCAATCTTCAAATTACTCTTTTGCGTACTTCCATACGAGTATGCGCGTGGGAGATGGGATTTGTATTTATTTTCAATCCCATGTCCGCAATTTGCATGCACGATCGTGGCACAAACGAATCTCTATAGATTAAAAGAGTAAATAAAGTAGACTGCGAAATATAGACTGTTATATTCATTAAAATCCCTTTCGATCGCGTATTTCTTAAGAATTGTTTATTTAACAAACATTCAAAAGATAGGAAATCATTTTGTTCCTTTGCTATTATTTCTTGTTTTTCGATAAAAAATCCATTAGAATTAACAGGGACTCAAAATTGTATCATTTCTTTAATTATTTAGGTATATTTAATTTCTCTAAAAATACCACAATGCTTTAATAATAAATGTGATATCTTCGTGATATTTTGACATTAAAATGGCTATTATACTTTACAATTGCGATTATTTATAGATAAACTTTTAGCATTTCGTAAAATAATTAAGCAATCAATAATACAACTAAAAACAATTAATAATAATACTATCTTGACACGAATCCATCGATATATCTATAATTAAGATCTCGCGTGCATGGTAATTAAAAGAAGATATCCGAGTATACGTGAAGTCCCCAGAGACAGAAGTATTTGTATGCAAAAGATGTATTTATGTTTATAATCCCTTTATCTTGCCCGTTGGCGTATATAATCCTATCCTTTGTTCGTGTCACGGCCGTGTGTTTTGCCACCTACGATATAATTAAGTCTCTCTTAACTAAAATCCGTCACACGCTTGTAGTTGCTCTGTAAAGCCATATAAAGGGGTCGCGTTCTCGCGTTCTTTAAAAGGAAGCTAAGCTTTCCATTGTTCGATAATTGTCCCTTTTAAACAATTGTAACAATTATAACTACAATTATAATAGTACGATGTGCATGAGTGTAAAAAATAACGCGTACTAAAATAATATATGTATTATATTTTAACGCTAGAATCGGCACCAAGCAAACCATTTATTTGTTTGACAAAACCAATCGCACTTACGTAACTAATTCAACTGGATTATTACTATGCATAAACATTACACGTATAATATTCACAACACATTACAGAATTACAACATTATTGTATCAGCATACATTATTTCATTTGCAGAACGCGACACTAGTCGCGTTTCAATAAATATTGGATGTATTGAGAATAATATACAAAATGTCTCAGAACTTGATTTAATTTTAATTATAACGATATAATTTCGTATTTCTTGGCGAATTTAGAATCGAATTATCTTAGGAAGAACTTTAAAAGATTAATAAAGAGATTCAATCAATATACATACCTAAATTATATAATTTATCTTCAAAAATTATATATGGAAGTATATATACTTAAAATGTAATGTTAATATCATAAAATAAATATTATTTAATACTTAATATTATAAAAAATATATATGCATATAAATTTGTTGAGAAATACATGTCAATTAAAACTTTATGATAAATTTAATATATATATAATCTTTTTAATATATAAAATGTAGCTGAAAGAGATATAAGGAAAACATAATTGAAATAAATCTTACGTTTATCTCATAAAAGCACACCCTGACAGCGCGCTGGCGCGACACTGAAATACATACATGTCCACTAGTATTTCATTGTCTGGTTTATATTTAATATCTTATATACTTGGCCAAAAGTCACCAGCCAAGGAGTACATCCGGATAAAACAAACATAATTAAGCAATATTTATTTAGAAAAAAAATATTGAAAGCTGTCGTACGTTATTACATATAGCACAAAGTTGTGCTTTCGAGTGTATTGCAAATCCAATATCTGTAATGCGTCTCCAATATCATTTCCATATTATTTTCCCTAAAATGGTATAGCAAAATTTTTATTTGACTTTGGGTCACCCTAAAGTTCAGGTATTTTATTAATAATAAATATTTTCAATATTATTATGTTTTAATTACTTTAAGAGTGAAACAAATTTACTTTTATTTATTCTTAGATCCTTTTGGCTGTATTGTTTCTCAAATCATATAGTTTCAAAAACAAGTAAATAAGAATCAGCACGGATATGCTGTATTAAATATAATTAAACTATAAATATATTAAAAATAAAATGAAGAAGCTTTAATAACAAGATTATCTCATTAGTAACTATTATTACATAATAATTAGAGGTGCGGCAATTTGACCTACAAGCTTTATCTTAATTTTTCATATCTCTATGTAATATAATAAATCTCTGCGGTTCTCCACAGGATACCGACTGTCTCTCGACAACACAGGGAAAAACGCAGCGGGACCACCCTCGCTTTCCCATCATAAATAATTAGGGGGTCTAGTGATATCGCCATTCAACTACCTCGTCGGTAGGCAACATCGTGCCGTTGATTACTTAAAGCATTATCGGTCCCAGCCGGCTCATTCCGTCGTCATTTGTGTTTACGGGAACGCTCCGGCGGGAAATCGCACGCCAAACACGGCCCAAACCCGTCTTTCCCAAAGCGAGTCGTAATCGACTTGCCACGGCGTGTTGGTTTACGCCGAAAACCCTGAACGCTATTTTCGCTTACGCGCATAAGATTGGCAACGAACGGGAACGAATCATCGATGATGGCGCGGCGTCGGGCGCGATGCGACGCCCGACGATGAAATTAGCGTACCGAGAGGCATGCGGAACATTGCCGCCGCCGTCGCCGTCGCCGCCGTCATCGCGGTCGTTGTGGTCATCTTCGTCATCGCGCGTCCGCATAGAGAGCGAGACTCTGGGCATCTATACAACGTTCAAAGGCACCTTAGATAGCTGCGTTGCGACAGCCATTAGCACCGACAGGCGTGGCTATTAGTGTTACGCGGTTTCGTTCGACGTGCCCGGCACGTAGCTGACCGACCGCGTGCAGCTTCCTGTTTTGCGAAAATTCCCCGAAGGTTCGTTATCGTCGCGAAAGCTTTCGTCGATGACGACGTAACATCGGGAGATATTTGCAAAATCGTATTCTCGATGCGTACGAGCCGTTGAGTGAAACGACGGTTGTACGTCAAACTTTCTCGTTACCGACAAAACAACTTTCAGACAGATTCGCATGTTGTGTGTACGTAAAATCCAACGAGTTTAAAGGCAAATAAGCAGAGAGTACGAATTAAAATTTTAAAAAGTGCTTGTAAATGTATATAATTAATTAGCCAGCTGCAACCATGATATTTGCCCCGCTTCGCGTGCGAGCCCGCGTTTTAGCATACTCCTTCCGCAACCACTTCATTATTTCATCGATGTTATAGCGTGTTCTTTTTATAAAGTGCTCGCCTCTGCGTGCACCGTCGTACAGTCGTGTGTCACGGACTATATGTATAAATTAAATTTATCATACTATATATATGATGCAGCGAGCTTTCAACACGCGTATTACATTCATACTGCATTAAATTCAATTTCGTTTCGCGTATATCATTAATCAATCCTCTCCACCGAACTATTAAATTCATTTACCTAAAGAACGACTCGAGGAAAACGGCGATTACTCACAAATTTACTCCAAACGTGCCTCTCGTCGATTGAATTCGTGCTTATCGATGACAATCGATGGATTGTAAGAATTATAAGAAAGATTGTAAGAAACATGTATCGTAATTTTATAAAAATTAATTTATTACGTATACAAATGATTTATCTACACAGACGTTTTAGCTGTAGTTTTACTATTTATTTGTTATCGAAAGTTGTTTATACAGCAATTTAGTAAATTTATATGCAACGTTGAACATATTATTTATACGCCACGTTTTACACGATAAGTTACACGGTACACAGTGCACGTGTAGCGGGATGCAAGCCGCCCGAAACTTACATGCATCCTGAAACTCATTGCAAAAAGGATGTTGCGTGGTTTTTGCGACTGTGCGATATTGGCTTGCAGATACCGTGGACGATCAATTGAACGGAGGGAGCGGAGGAAAATGGACATACGTTGTTCCACCCTTGCGGCTCTCTGGCCATGGAAAGAAAAAAAAAATGGAGCGTATACGGAGCGTACGGCGCAAGAATATGGGCTTCGTTCGCGCGCGCGGGCGACTAACGATGTATTAAATCACGGGGGCGAGTTCGATTCGATTTCGCATACTCTAATTTTACCGTTTTTGCAACGTGGCGTACAGCTGTGAATGACATGATGGGGATGGGGGTGGAGCGGAGAGGTGAATGCAATCAGGCGGGATGGCTGAGCGGTAAATTAAAAGTGGGTTTATGCACGAGTATCGATTAAAGCATTCCGCGCTCGAGTCCGTTGAAAAGGGACGGCACGCTGAAGGTAATAATTTATCACGAAAAATTACTGGATTTAAAATGCCATTTAATACTCGCGTATCTTTATGTCTGATATTTGCATTTGACACGCGAATCTTTTAAACAGCGATCAAATAAATCTACAAGATTACACTGATTGATGAATTCAATGTATTACTTTGAAAATGTGTCATCTGAAGAAGATCTGATACATGTAACAATGGTAGAATAATAATTCATGTTTGATAATCCACTCCTTGTGCAAACGCGTGTGTAGCAATAATGCTTGACTTCAACACCCGCGAACACTTTTCCCCTTTAACTTCGGCCAAACCGCCGAAATGAAACGTCAAACTCCTCGTGGTATGACAGAATTATAAAATAATAGCGCTCTTTCGCATCATTTTATTCAATCCCGTGAGCGATCGACTATTCGGGCGACAATAAATGTGATGCAAAGCATCGGCGCGCTAATCCATTTTTTACGACGCCGTGACCCTCCGTGACGATAGTTTAAATTGCGGAAAAGCGCATGAAAACCCAATTTCACGAAGCGCCGGATATCACGTACAACCGGGCTGTAACCCAGTTTCGACGGACGGACGGAAATGCGTCTCCCTGTGCGCAACGCGATGTGAATGAAGGCCGGTGTGTCACGATCTTGCCTCAACGTTCCTTCCTTCTGTCTTCTCGGTTCCTTTATCGCGCCATTTCTTTCTTTGACCGATCGTTCCGAGTAGTCTAGCCTCTTCCCTTGACTCTTAAGTAATTTCAGCGGATACGTCAGTTCCAGTCGAGTCGAGAGGAGCCGTAGAAATCTCATTTCTCGTCCTGCACCCGCGTACTTTGCCGATAGTCTTTACGCTTCGTGTAAAGAGAGAAACTAATTTGCTATTTAGACGACGTTTCTACGATAAAATTAATGCGCCACATTTGTTGAACGGAACTATGTTTTTCCCATATTAAGAAGTACAAGAGTGCATTTATTATCTTCGACAAAAAGGTACGAGTGTTTCTTGCACAAATAGATGTTATTATGTTATATAAAACATATTACACAAGCAACAAGTCGAAATACTATATCATTATGTTATTATGTAATTATTATGTTATTTTTTATTATTATGTTATTATATTATTATATTAATAGATGTTATTATGTTATGTAAAACATATTACACAAGCGACAAGTCGAAATATACTATATCAATAAATAGACTTAACTGAAATTTACTTCACTAGATATCTTATTCATTTTCAATAAAATTTTTGAAAATACGAATGAAGTAAAGAATAAAGAATATTTATCAAAAGACTGAGAAAATTGAGCAACTTTGTTTAAAGATTTAAAATTTTAATCGGAAAGAGGAATATTTCTAAAAAAATCAGAATGATCGTAACATTTTCTGGAAATTCGATAAAGCTTAGCTGCCACCTCTTGTTATAATTCAACATTGTTCACACTCGTTAAAAGCATTCAATTTACTACACAATGAAGAAGTCAACTAACTGGCGAGTTTGTACATTACCATCAGTTCCACGGACGATCAACTCCGAAAGTGATAAGCGAGTAGCGCAATGCTTATTTGAAAATCGATACGGTTGTTTACTCAACTTACAGCGCATGAATATTACTGCACGACAGTGCACACACACGTCCAACTTTCCATATTATATTTCTATATGATCACGTCCTCTATCCTGCTAAAATCGATTAACGCGCTATGCTACGTTAAAATAATATCCGCAGTATTATCACAGCGGGTGATCAATTTTTCTCGATCGACACAGTCACGAAACATTACAAATATTTTCTTTCCCCACAGGACAAAAAAAAAGAAAAAGCGAGCAAAACCTGTATGTAACCAGATTTCCTATTTTGCTTTTTAAGATTGCAAGCGAAGGAACAAAAAAGATTTACTTGTTTCTTTGTTGATAAGTACAGACTTCTAGTTTTTCTTTTAATCTCTTCAACTGTAAAAATTTTTACCATCATCGTTGATCTATTTCTCGCTTCATATTGCCCAGCCGACGATGAATTCGTAACTGTTGATTCATTATAAACCGGTAATATTTTCGCAGTAACTCGTCGAATATTTTATTGCGTATCGCGAATCCAGATCTGAATCTAATCTATGTATTCGGCGAAGTGGCTATCCAGCGGATGCCAAGATCCGAAAGTGCGAGCGAGTCCGAAAGCCGAACGCGTCACTTGACAGCTGCACAACGCAAGGCTACGCGATCATGTCACGTGGATTATGATCTGCCTAGCATATTTGCAGGTCGGTTTAATTTTATACGCGTCGAAACGCGCGACGCCGTCCCGGTTATAGTCAAGGCGCTGCACGAAGATTGGTGGAGGGTGTCGCCTTCCAGAAGTTTACGGTATCGCGTCGGATGCCCCTAAACGAAATTAGATCCGCTGTTGCGCGCACGTCTTATCAATAATTACTCATTTCCCACGGATATGAGAGCCGCCCGGATATACCCGAATGATAACGACTCCGATACCGCTAACACACATGATCGAGGACCGATCCGTGTATAATGCAGTTTGGGAGTTAAATCTCGGTTGACTCCACGGTTAGCCAACCAATTACAAGGATTTCGTAGTTAATCCCGCATCAACTTTCGGCTCACGTCGGAGAAATCGACGTCGCGTCGGGAGGGCGCACGATAGCTTAAACGTCTCGGAAACGAACGGATTTAATACGCCACCTGAACCTCTAATGCAAAACCGCGGTATAGCCGTTTCTAACGAGACTAGATGGCATGTAATGTATGAGGGATGAGATGTGGGCGCGTTCGCACCCCGTTGGGTTTCGAATCGTACAGATGCCGATAGAGATCGACGGTCTTTCGTTAATACTCAGCGTTTATCATTTCATAAATGTGCACGGAGAAGCGCTTTCCTTATTTTCCGTTATATTGAAAAGTCAAAGAATCCGCGATTTATATTTCAGCGGTTAATATATATATATATATATATATATATATATCAATCGAGGAATGGTTTCTTTAAAAATTAAAATCACACGAACATTCGCGCGTTTCACGGCGATAGGAAGAAAAATATTTTTGCACAGGTTTTTTTTATATGTACGAAACGAATCGTGGCTGAACTTTGTCCTTCCTCTGTCAGAAAGGGATAAATGTTCTCCGAAATCGCGTCTCGTTCCTTTTTTATCTCAGTTATTCTTGCAATATCTTTCTTAAGTTATCTCCACGTCGCAGAAACGGCAGAAACTATTCATTCAGTCTAAAAAACAGCTCGGCCTGGCGGTTTCGTTTGCGACACTTGGTGTATCGATCGCGCCAGGTAGGTTGGTCATGCTGAATTAAATATACTTCAGTAGATACTCTATGAGACGACCGCGACGGATATTCAGTAACTCGATAAGTCCTAATGCGAGAAATAAGACTTGCTTCGTCGGCTTAAAGATGTCACAATTGTGGCTTCATTTATCAGATTACAACGTAAAATGTATGGACGTTTGTTATCCTACATTACAACTTTTTAGCTCTAATGAATTTTCAATTTTTGTTTTATCTAGTTTAATATTTAGATAATATGCGTATTAAATTTGTTATTAATACCAGAGAATATTTGAGAGATTTGAGAATAATTTGGGTTAAGATTAAATATTTCAGAGTTTTTTTTATAAAATCTAAAAAAAGTATTAAACATATCGATTGTTTCCTTAAAAAAAAATTAATCAGATAAACAAAAAAAGAGAAAATTAAATAAATAGAAAAATCTTTAATATAAATTCCAATATCCAATGTATCAGTCTCTCCTCTGTTATTATTAAATTAACACATTCTAATATATGTAATCATATTGCATATATACAGTACTTTTTATATATTATATATATATGTATATAT
>VBVQ01003190.1:0-20119 GCA_011636635.1 Tetramorium simillimum | reverse complement strand
GTATTAAAAATAGTATTATATTTATAACTATTTATAATTATAATACTATTTTAAATATTTATTATATATTATTTTTAAATAGTGATGGTAATAATATAGGAGAAAGTAATATGAAAATGATTATAGAATTCGATATACAAGATCTATGTAGTAGTAACGTACCACAAGTACTTAGCAACATTCTATCTACCTACCCTGATATCTCGAGGTCAATTAGACAAGAAACTATGAAGAGAACGAACATGATTTTTTTCCATCAGAAAACTTTTACAAAAGAAGAAATCAGCTTGTTTTTCTTAATAAATTAAGTGATTTGAAATAATCTTTACTAAATTACTAAAAGTGTTTGTTCAGTTTTTAAAGTAGGATATTTGCTTCTAATGCAATTGCCAGTTTGTTCTCAGAATATTTAAATTAAGTTTAAACATGGTGAAAGAAACATGGAAAAGAAAACATGATAATACAAAAACTCATGATATTTGTGATATATTTTTGATATTTGTGATATTGTGACTTTTACTCTTTAAGCTGGAAACAATTTCAATTGATTCTGAAACTAATTAAATTAATTTTCTGTTTTTGAATTTATTTAATATTTTGTAATTTTATTTCATTAATTTCTCTACTATATTTTAAAAAATTACAAATGTATTAAAAATAATTATTTCTATTCATAATCAAAGAAAGTGTTATTTTCTCCTCTCTCTCTCTCTCTCTCTCTCTCTCTCTCTCTCTCTCTCTCTCAAAATATTTCTTATATTGTATATACTGTAAAAATTTTCATAGAAATGTTTTCCTCAAACCTTTCTACTGTTTCTATATTACCATCCTATTTTCTTGAGACTCGAATTTGTGTCTGAATTTTTAGAAAACTCGTTTTCTTCGCTGAATTTAAAAATGCCATTTTGTAAGCTAAAAACCGAATGTTTGCAGAAATGAAAAACGTTGAACGATGTTGCTTTAAATGTTGTTACTATATGATTAGTTTTAATTTATTACAAAAATAAAAAGACCTTTCCATATTATCACCATTTCCTCTATTATAACTAGAAATATATATAGTAAATATAAAACTAAATGTAAACTAATGTTGATACATAAATAACATGCATTTCACGTGAGATGTTTCATAAAATAAAATAAATAATTAACAATAAATATTCTTTAGGAGCAACACAATTTATAACTCTGATCGTCGATTGCAATGTATGATTAAAATGCGGACTCTTTTGTTTCGCTGGTCGTGATTACAGATTGTCAACGCTTCGAAATGATCATAATGAACGATAATGGCACCGCAATTGCGTAAAATAATTGCAATCGGTGCCCCAGGAAAATTTTACAAATTGCATGGCAGCCGTATGAGTCATTGATCAAAGTTGTTAATCACAGAGCCCTGGCTCTTTTCAATTATATGCTTTTATTTACACATTTGTCCCGACACACTGCTTTCCAAACCACAAATGCCAGGCGACTAAATCAAATAATTTTTGTAGTAGCTTTATACATTATTTTGGTAATGTACAATAGTAAAATTGAAATGAATAATGATTTGATAAATAGAACTGAAATTATTATATAACGAGTTATTTTTCGTCTAAATAATACTTCTATGTAAGAATAGAACGTGTAAAAACCTCAAAATATCGTTGATGACAATATTAATAATAATAATAAGGTACGAAATGAATGTATAAGATATATCTCTTCTTCTTTTCTTAAATAAATAATTATACGTATATTATTATTAATATACGTAAATATTATTTTGAAAAATATTTCTTCTAGGAATTTTTAGATATTTAATCTGTAAAAAAACTGTTAATCTGTCAATATAAACACGTTAAAACAACTTTTTATCCAACTTCAATTAAACACAACATTTACTTTATAAATTTATTTTATTTACCTAATTACAAAGAAATATTTAGTTAAAGTTAGCTATTTGGAAATGTATAATTTTTATGTGTATGCAATTAATTTTGCGTAAATCTGCAAATATGTGGATGTATGTACGAATATAATGTTTAAATTATTATTTAAAAAAATATCAGTTGACACAAAAAAGATATAAACAAAGTATTTGCAACTTGTATTTGCAACTCCAACATTTGTTACCAACAAAATCACATCTATGTTTGATCCTGTGTTATTCAAACATAGCTACTCTGTTTATTCTGTTTATCGTCAAATTTTTTTGTTGGCGTTTTAAACGATCACTTGTCGATCGTGTTTTATAAAACTTTACATAAGTGTTAATAACATGCAATCGTAAAAATCAAAAATTTGCTTACATGTATATTAACCATCTCAGTTTGATAACGTCTCGCAGCAACGAGTAAATGGGTAAAACGAGTTTAAAAAAAGGTTGAAAGCCAACAGCGTATAAATGGATATGAAGATTGCGCATTCGATGCGTTTGTAGAGATTTGAAGCGTATAGAAACAGATAAAACAATGTTTCTGTTATTTACCGTGCCATGAAGGATTTTTTTGAATCCACCACTACCGCGTGTCCCTGTTGCGTGTTGGTTTGTTGACAGTTCAGAAACAAACACGCGCACGGCGGTTTCATCGGGATACACTACCGCATCTATTGATTCCATAGTACCGTAAACTCGCGCTTTGAAATCGACAATGAAACCCACTCGAAGGCTGCAAAGGATACGCATCGTAGAATTGGGGCGTGAATGTGCGCAAGTAATCGGTTATTCGTATGAGTGTGCCCTAGATGATATCGCTGATTTTTAAACTAGACATTGCTATCTTCACTCGTGCAAAATAAAAAAGAAAGTAATAATAAGAAAATGCACATCTGTGAGGACGCAACTGTTGAATCGTTTCTATTTTACGAAGATTTTTGCGCTCTTGAAATATAAATGCAACTGTGACACACTAGGCAAATTCTTATTTTAAAATTACTTCAAATTTTTGTCGGAAAAATGATAGTAAATACAAAAAAGAACATAATGAAAAAATATTACCTATTTGTCGCAACTTTTTAACAGTTGCTATTAACTTTTGATAACTGGGAAACCATATAAATTTTCAAGTCTTTGTATTGTCATCTTTACAATACGCAACAATAGGAAGTCTAAGAAGTCTAAGAAGCCTTAATTGGTAATTTCATACTCAGAAAATTAGTTCTGAGTATTATCAAAGAAATGTAAAGTTTTTTTCAACCGTATTTCTAATTCTCTCACATTGTTACATCGAAGATTATAATTGGTAAAAAATACACATTTTAAATGATTAAACATTTCAATAATACAAAGTAGAATTTATTTTTGAAAGAGAAACGTTTACAATTATTACTCTGCAAAAATCATTAACCATAATTTATTGGTTTCTTTATCAATTGTGCAATTTTTTTCCTCATTGCATTCGGCAATTATAGTTTAGTTGATATATGTTCTTATACACGAAAAATAAAACGTACAACTGCGTGTTACGTTATTGCAACGTTCCTTGATCAGCATCTCTATACTGCGAATTTGGAGTTGGTCCAAGCGCCTTTATGCTGCCGTACGCTAACGTCGTACAAGTTATGCGAAACTCTTGCGACCGGCTGGCCGACATATAGATCCCCGAAATCTTGCTCATTGTCTGCTTCCACGGGCTTTAATCGCACATCCGTGAACGCCAAAAATATGAACCTGAATGACGATGCGCTATCGGAAGCAATAACTCGTAGTAAACGGGACAGCGAAAAATCACGATTGCGACGGACGGGGCCGATATTTTCACCATTTCCTTCATTCGTGCTCGCAAAAGTGAAAGATATTAACGCCGTAGTCGCGAAATTTTCCGACCATTTCATTTCCGAGTTGTCCTCAAATGTATGTGGAAATATTTAGAAATTTTTAAAACATTCTGCTTACAATGAAATAAAAAAAATTACTTAATATCTTTTTTCAGTCTTTTTATACAAATTTTTGTTAAATATGTTTTTCAAATTTGATTTATTATTGCAACCATTTTAAATAAGTATGTGCCTGCATTTATCGAATATAATAAATAAATATTTTCACAAACTTGCGTTTGTTGCAGAAATTTTGTAAAATACATCGTTTCTCTTATTTATTAATAAATAATAATTTAATCTAAATATGTTTTATATTTCCAGTGAAAATATATTTTATGACTATTAATGATAATATTCATTATTTTACGAACCAAAAAAAGACTTTATTCATATATTTTATAAGGTTCCTAAAATACAACTGATGCTATAATTAGTTTATTTATTTTGGTGTACGTAAAAAAAATTGCTTGAAACTTATAAATTTTGCTACCATTTAATATGGACTCTATTCGATGTATATTAATTAAACTTTAATTAAAATTTAATATTTTAGTTTAATTAGTATCTAGTTCGAATTTTTTTTAAATACTGTGTAACTTTAATTTAATTTAAAAATCAATAGATATACAATCATTTTCGTTCATTGCAATCTCTCAACAGTATATCTCTTGATCCGTAAAGAGTTTCAATACAATACGAAAAATAAACAGATTTTAAAATATAATAATTATAAATTTATAATATGTTGAAATACACATGCACAGATACAACTACAATAATTCTTAACATGACTTCTTAATTTAAATATTTTTAGTACATAACCATACATGTGCATGTTAGCATTTATTTGCGTTATAAAGAAACTAATCGTATTTTCAGGATGGTCTGAGCATACAGCAAAATTGTGCGAGGCAGTGCTATAAAACGGTCGTCAGCGGTTTGCGATATTTTCGGAGCATGATATTTTTGACGTTTCGATCTTCCGATCTGCCAGGCAAGAGGAAGATATTGCGACGTCTCGTCTCGTAATATTTTCATTGCAACTGTACAGTTTGTGCAATAACATGAACTTGGACCGCGGCGTAATTCTTTGAAAATCAAAACAGGTATGTTGCATGCATTTTTATTCATATTTCATACGCACGTAGTAATGATATACGCAAAGATCACTATTAAAACAAATGTTTTAATAACAAAAAATCCAAGAATGTGAAATAAATCTTGAATTAAATGTGCTTAGCTTGAAAGAAAGCGCACATTATTTGTTGACTAAATCAAAATAAATCATTGTTCTTTATAATAGTAGGTAAATATAATGAATTAAACATTAAATTAAAATTTTATTAAAACAAAAGGTATTTATTTGAATTTAAATAAGAAGTAAAATTTGTATATTTACATTTTATGTATTTATATGACTCTTTAATTTGCAAATATCTAACTTAAAAACTGTGTTGATAAGAAAAATGAATGAATAAGGATTTAAAATACTTTTTAAGACGCTATATATTATAAGAACTAGCTACACGATTATCATTGTCCCGTAAAGTCTATATCTGGTACTCATTTTGGAAGCGATCCAATTCGATTCAATTAGAAGTACCATGCAATTAAAAGTTGGACGCTCCAAAACAGTGGGCAATCTTTTTCAACCCGATTACCGCTTCGACCGAAGCACGAGGAAGACATCACCGACTCTTTCATCAGGTTCCGCCGGAGGCAACTTGCCAATTAAGCCGTCGTGTCCTCGATCGACGGGTAGCCCCGTAACTTTCGATCGTAGCCGGTAACACCAGAACAACTTGCAAACCTCAGCGGCACCTCGATGCTTCGATAGTGAACACTTCTATCGAAGCACGGAAGCTGTATTCTGAGCTTACGTATATTCTCGCGAACATACGAAATTGAAATATGATAAACCGAATCAATAACAAAGTGCAAGTCACGCGAGCTATTATCTTATAAATCAAATTACTAATTCTACACATATCGCCAAATATAAAGAAAGTTTGAAATAAACTTTATGCACATTTAATTTTATACAATTGAAAAAAGCAATTACTTTTGTAATTCTTATATGAACAAACATAATGAGTAATTTTATGAAATCATGAAAGATTTTACTTAATTATCAAATTACGTACTATAATTAAATACTATAGCAACTCAATTAACTTTTCATTTAAAATTAATTTTTTTATGAATTATGTATTATTGAGATTTCTGATGCATTCTTCATATTGCTCACTCTTGAAAAAAAAAGATAAAATTTTCTTCTTTAAAATTTATCCTAGATAAAACTAGATAAACGACTGCTTTAATCAACTGATAGCCTAATTAATCGAAAATCATTATAGTACAAATAGACTGATATATAGATAAACTATATTGTATGCCTCTGAAATGATCATGTACATTTACACGCACACAATTGGTTTATATACAGACAAGATTATTATATAATTAATTATAATTGAAATTTTGATACAAAACACATTGCAATTATTATAATATATAATTATTATAAAAAATAAATTTCATTTAAAGGATCTATAAAATATGTATATAACTAATATAAAAATGATATTCTATAAAAAAAATTTTCTTAAATCTCAAATTATTCATAATATTCTTAAAAAGTTATAATATAAATCATAATAATACCGAGTAATAATATTTGCGATAGGGATATGTATAAATATTTTAAATAATGCATTACTTATTTACAATATTTCCAACATAGTATAAATTTATGCAATTAAGCTTATTATAATATATTTTATCTAAGTATTAGTTTTTTTATTTATAATACAAACTATTGCCAATTTTACAATATACAATCTTTTTCATATATTTTTACATCGAGCCAATCGCTCTTGCATTTATCCTATAACGTTAAACGTGAAAAACAGCATTCAAGAATTCGCAAATGAAACGGTGTGCAACAACAGAATCGCATTCACTTGCAAGCTTGAAGACATGACCATTCGTGAAGCGTTTTATTTGAAAACTTTTAAATACGCCTCGCGAAAGTATCTTGTGAGGTAGGGAAGCAGATCAATCCGCGCGAAAAAAAGATTTAAGTGGCTATAAGAAAACTTTTCGAGCGCTTCAACGAAATCGGTAATATACGCCACGAGATAAAAATATATCGCGAATAGATTTTTTATGGAAATGCCCGTCATTTATTTTCTCCGTCGAGTGTATCTCCACCTTACATCGAAATGCGAAATGCATATTCCCTGCGTTCGCATATCTTAAATTTAAAAAACTCTCTAGAAGACTTGCACCTAAGATTTATTCTGTATCATTATGATATATCTTTTTTCCCTTATGATTATGATTTTATATCGGGAACACCTATATCGTAGCAGCAAATATTTTCAGTTTATGATTTGCAATGGCATATTAATAATACTTATTATAACTTTTATATTTATTCATTGTCAATCGTCTTTATTATCTTTCTTCATATTGACAATTAACATATTATTATTATTCATTAATTATAATGTATTTATAATTTACATTATTATTTATAATCCCTGCCATAACTCTCGCGTTTCGAGTGAATTATTCTCGTAACCCGATAACTCATAAATATAAATGACATAAATCTCTGATGTGAATATCTCTCAAAAACTGCCCGTCATTCTTTGATCAATTTAAAGTTTTCCCTTAACAAGAATGTTGAGACACTAATAATTTTTGAATTATTAACAACTAAAAATTCATGGAATTTCCTAAGTTAATGTTTAGTGCAATGTACAAAGTGAACAAAGTTTCATTCTTCATTTAAAATTACAAGAGAAATTCACTTTAGCATAGTTTTTAGTTAAAGATTAATTTCAAAAATATTAAAATGCCGAATCTTAAAAAGCCCTAAGAGTATCGAAACAAAACGTATTTCTGTGAAGAAAATATACTCAATATTGATTGAAAAATATATAAAGACAAAAGAATCTTGGCATATTGCGAAATTATCATCATTCATCATTTGGCATAGGAACACATAACGGTTTATCTTGAAGATTCATATAGTCTCAATTGCATGGTACGACATTGTATGATTTGATTACTCTAGTCCATTGTTTAAAAATTTTATATTTTTTAATTTACCCGCCAGACTTTTGACGGTATATTTGCAATCAATACGGTATAATATACTGCCCTGAAGGGTTTGCGTATTATTTCCGTCGAACTCCGTGCTCAGTGGCCGAACAGTCCTATTTTTAACCGGTATTCGTATAGCAGTTCCCTAATGATCCAACGCATGATTGAAAACGATTTAGGGCTTGCCGTTCGCAGACTTTTCATGTCAGGTCGCTTTACTTCTCGTATTAACACCGATATGGGCGAAGTAGGCCGTTCGCAAATAACCCATTGTTTTCCTTTTTCTACACGTCATCGTGAAAACGCAATTATCGACTGCAAATCAAAAATAATTGTGATTGTCTACGGCGTCAAGCGTAAAGCCGCGATTAGACGATCCATTTCTTTATTTTGCCGATCACGTAGAACAATACGACAGCTGAGTATCATTGGGAATAATTATTAATAGATAAAATAGAAGTATAATTTTAAATAATATTATTATTAAATACCCAGTATTATACAATACCCTAAATTCTCCGCACAGTTTCGTAGGATTGTGCCTATGTATTCCAACTTGATAGACATGTATCATGCATAATTATTTTATATTTTGATAAATTGCTCACAATTATTTAAATATGCCTTAAAAAGGTCCTGACGGTTCTACAAGACGTTTTTCACGTGCCAATTGAAAATTCGTTAAACAAAATAATGAACTATCCCATATTCGCTTGATCACACCCTATAACACACCGAGGACTATATAAATAGGATCGATGTGCGCAATTTAATTAGCAATTAATTTAACGGAGGGAATAACAATGTTGCAACAAGTAACGCGCGTGAGTAATTAAACTGCAATTCCCTCCGCGCTAAAGAAATTAATTTTATTAGTCGACTTTTGAGAGAAATCCCGTAGGGAGAAATCGTTAATCGCGGGGCTGTCTGTTTTAATCGTCATCCCTCGTGATATTTTGCCCCTAACATTACACATCGCTTACACGTATTTCACATCAGCGTTCGTAGTCGCAGTGGAAAGTAACTTACCTTGGTAAGTTACCTAAGCTACATGTATCTATGTATGCGGGTAATCTATACGGGTGGATATGAATACAACTAGGGATACTCATCGAGATATCTCAATGCGCTATGATGTTACGTGACCTAACTTACATTAGTCTTATCGCCACGGCATTATACCGCCTGCGAGAAGTTGGTAGACCAGAATCGGGTCTGCATAACCGCGGGATCTGAGCTCGATGGACTCCCCACGAAGTTGCAAATCAGCTTATGGTAACACCACGAAGAAAATGCCGCAGCGAATTCGCGGCGAATCTTCGTAGTTTATGCAGAAATTGTGGCAGGATTGACTGCCGTTCTGAAGCGAAATCGAGAATTACATGGTCAGATAGAAATTTCAATATCATGTCGGCGGTATTTTGAAAATGAGAAAAAGGAAATCGCATAAATCTCGGAACGTTTGATTGTTTGCTTGTAAATATCGCGTTACCAAAATTATCATATTACAAATATTTATTAGTAAGTAAAAATAAAAGAAAATCACATAAATCTGGGAACGTTTGATTGTTTTGCTTGCAATTATCATGTTACCAGAATTATCATGTTACAAATATTTATTAGTGATAAACTAATATTGGATGTACAATACTGACTAACAAGTAACGATCTTTAAGATTGTTACAAAATTTAAAATCCCATCTTAAGATAAATCCATCGAAACTTTTTTATACAAAATTATAAAGATAATTCCGGATTTTCTCAGAGATCGTCATGATGTTTTTGTGCCCAAGTGCATATATATGGGCGTGGGTCTGCCTATGTGTGCGCGTGTTTCTGCCTTTAATTCACGGACCCTTAAAGCACAGGTCACAAATGAGATTTATTTCCAACGACGATGAAAGTAGGTAGCGAACTATTAGCATATCTGAGTTCGACGGACGACAGGAAGACGAAGGTGGAACGAGAGAAAAACGGCAATTTCCTAGATAGAAGAATTTATGCGAACACCGACTCGACCCGTCCGTTCTTACCGCAAGCGAACCGTGCAAAATGCTTAACGTCTAGTCACGTAAATATACATAACCACGTCGCAGCGCAGCCAGCTCAAACGTAAAATCGCGTTAAATCGCATAGCCTGTTAAAAAATCAATTCCTCGGATCCGTCTCTCTATTGGTGCTCGTTGAATATATCTCGGTTAATCCGAGACCAACTCAAAGCAATTTCTACCTTATTAAAAATTCAAATTCAGCTATAAGTAATTTCTGACTGTACACGAAGAAAGAACCATGATAAATTCATTGCTGAGATTCATTAAAACCCGTCACGATAAAATACATGCCTCAACCTCTATAATCTGATATTATAAGCAAAAAAAGCTTCATGTTCACGTAAAACAAAATGCCAATAAAAATCGTAAAAAAATCAAGCGATTGGTGATAATAAATCTGACCAAACTAAAAAATTAAAAAACAAGTTTTTTATACAACTTTCAATAAACATGGTCTGTTGCTGTATTAATATGAAGATTAAAGTACTTCACTTCTCATTATCATCATTTTTCAGATGCAAATATGAAATATCAATTTGAAATTCTACAAATATCACACATTGTCTAAAAATTATTATAGACATTGTGCCCACTAATACTAAAATGTTTTCTGTAGTTGCAAATACCAAATACACAAAGGATATATACTATTTTAAACATATCGTATATAAAATTATTAAGTTTATATTATTAGCGATCTGTAAGCGATATTGTCGTATATTAGAAAAATGTCTCGTAGAAAAATTATTACATGATTTTATTATCTATCTTCAAACTTATATTTCCATAATAAGATTTGTTTTATCGGTATTAGCATAAAGTGCGTTCTCCTTCTCTCTCCGATAATGTCGAGTTTAACGAGATATAACGCCTTGCTTATCGCACCTCATTTTCGCGTTCTTATTTCAACGACTACGCGCCCGTTCGTAAATTGGCAGAATCTGCGTTTCCAACGGGCAGCGCGCGCGGGTGTCAGATAATCTGAATTAAGTTTAAGACGGAAATACCGGCGTGGTACTCGTTATGTCTGGCGTCGTCGGCCCTTCTAGCCTTGCCAGGAAATGAAAACTAAGTTCTCGCCGCGAGATATTAACGCGCGACAACTTTCGCGCAGGGACGAAAGGCGCCGTGAGTAGAGTTCCTTTTGTTAACGCGGGGAATTGGTCGGATAACGCGAAATGTGAGACGCCGAAGTAAAAGCCACCCGTCCCTCTAATCGAAATCCGCGCGACGATCAATATTTGCATTCGATTTACGGGATGCGAAATTCGACGTCGTATTATTCTCGGAAAATTGCATGAGCAACCGTCTATATAATCCACAATGACGATTCAGTCATTTGGCGGCGTTGAACAAAAACGCTTCTCTCTGCGGGGACATTATTAGACTGGCTAATGGAGTTTGAGGTTCGACTCTAACTACCGATGACTGCAGTTAGTGGCTGGTTCCGATAATGTTGGTGTAATAAAGGTACCGCCGAGCAGTAATGTGAAATCGAATTGCAAATACTATAAATATTAAATGAGCGATATAGAAGCCGAGAGAATAAGATAAGAGAGAAGTGCTCACATTACCTGCTTTCCAAGATTTGTAAAATTGGATTAATATCTCCCAAACCACCCCTAAACAGATTTATATCAATTATCTAGATTTATTCTTAAAGCTTAAAACTATATTAGAAATGGGCTAACTGTTAATATTATTACATGCTGTTATCCGGAAATTATATATAGTAAAGCAAAGAATAAAACTGTGTGTAACTCGATATTGAAAAAGTTATAAAACGCTTCTGTATTTTTTCAATTTTTCTTCTCGCGAAGTTTATATTTTCTTTCTTATATACGTCTAGTTTATTACTACACTTTTCATATTTTTCTAGACGCAAAAGCGTCATTATCAAAAAGCTCTTGCTTATGGTAAAATAATGTAAATATTAAAAACTTCCGTACCTCTTACACTACTCTTTTGTTTAACCAATATATTTGGTTCGTTATTGCATTGTATTGTACTGTGGAAGAAGCAGTATCGATTTGTGTGTATGTTTGTAAATTGCGCGAGTTGAAATAACAAATACCGTACAATATGAAATATATTTTACAAATATTTTATACGTTTAAAGTATTGGATAAAAACAGTGATATAAATTTTCTTTATTTAAAGAAATCGATAATTCCACAAAAATATTTAATGTAAAATCGAACATTATTTCATTCTTTTTTCACAAAAAAAAAGTTAAAAAATAATCTATATGCCTACATACGATATGAATAATAGCATGTATCAAAATTTTATTTTTACTAACTGATATTACTATTTTATTAAGCGCATATTTCGTATCTCATTTTTAATATGCGTGTGCACCGTGAATAGAAAAACTTTTTTCGCTGCAAAATTGATTTTGTATAAAAGCCGTAGTTAAGCAACAATTTATTATTATTTCTATGAAAACGAAATAGTTTGAAACTGATAAACCCTTATATTAAACGAATAAATCTAGATATATTTTTAATTAGAAATTTAAAAAGAGATATAATATTTTAAACTACTGCTTACAAACAAATTTCATAATCAAATGCGAAAAAGAAAAACTTTTTATACAGATAAGTAGTTTTTCTCACGGCAACGTATGGGCTCTAGTACAAAATGTGTAACTTTTAGTATCAATTAACACTGCACGAGAAACACTTTCGTCGACGGATACGAATAGTCGAACTGAATCCGAAACTTTTAGTAGTGGATTTTAAAACGCGAACATGGTGAGAATGTCCCGGATCCGTTAAAACACTTAAAGAAATTTCCGCGATATTATGTTTCTACCAAGCTAGAGAATTTATCATGTATCTATTTGTGAATAAATAAATTCCTTTTGTTTGAACATATAATGTAAATAAAATTCACGAAATAAAACTTAGAATCACAAATTTAAACTGCTTATGCAATAGAAATATATCTAAAACATAATAATTTAATACTTGCCTAATGTTAGTTTTTAGAATACTTTACATTTTTACTATATAAGCAACCAAAAATATAAAGTAACGTAAATATTTAGAATAAGTTAACGAAAGGCTTATTGAAAGATTTGGGCTGTTAGAATCTAAAATATAATTTGAAATAATAAAGCTAGACATTCCATTTAATTTGAACTATTTTATCCGAGTAATTAAAAGTATTTAAAATAACTCAGTCGAACCAAGAAATTGTAGAAGCTGAAATATTTTTCCACAAATGGACAAACATATAATTGAAATGACAGACAATTTTCTAAAGAAGATGGCGAGTCTCTCTTGACTCGTGGTAAAGAAGGCTGTCGATGAAAGAAAAGTCCTCGGAAGTTCTTAAGGAGCAAAGTTTCGTTAGTTGGTTCAGCAATTCTGCAGTACTCGGGGGTGCAGTAAAAGCACAGCGACGAAAATTGCAAACTGAACGACGTCTTAAGCCGCCACATGCGCGAACATACCGAGCACCGTGTGGTGGGCAGACTCGAAAAGTAATTCGGGATATCGTTGGCGGACACGAAAAATAAGCGCGCGAGGCGAATCCGACCGCAAAAGTATGCTTTAACCTTTTACAACTTAGTCTTAATTTTAGAGAGTCCTAATTTTAAGAAATTTCAATTTCTTTCATAAATCATCTGTGCAACAATTACAATTAATTACTGCTAAGCGATTAGCTACATTTATCGATTTTGAAGATATTGGTCAAGAAAATTACTCAATTTAATTAGCTTTGGAAAAAGATCTAATTTTCTAATTTATTTGTAGTATTGTTTGTAAAATTTTGACAAAGAAAGATTTCTCCATTTGAATATGATGTCTGCAGTTGTCGCAGAATCTCGAGCGATAGAGACACGTTCTGTTCCGTCATGAATTCCTTGTTTCGTGACAAATATCCACAACGACCCGGATTTGAAACAGGAACTCGGGGTCATTCCGTGCACAGCATGTTACTCTTTTACCGCCGTAACCGCAACAATCCGTTACACCTTTGTGACGGTTAAAACCACTACTTTTTCCCTCGCCTATCTCTATATCCCGCGAATCTCAACATGCCGATCGCGTCATGCCATTGCCCGATCCCGAGACGTACATGCCACAAAATTTTCCTCGCTTCACATAGCCCGTGCTTCACAATTTTAAGAATTCGTCTTTCAAGAGTTTTGTGGCAAAAACGATCATCTTCTGACTTTTTGATAAAAAGAACGTTAAGAAAGAGGTAACGAAGCGCTAAAAGCCTTCGCCAGCGAGTATGATGAAAATTAAAAATTCTCTCAAACGACGAAGTAATTTTTTAGCAGTACTTTACGCTCAGTATTTCTATATTTCAAAAATGGTTAAAAAAAATATCTTGACATATTTGCGCAAAATTAACAGATATAAATGATATTTATAAAATATAATTAATTAAGAATAATTGGCCCCTTTAATATATCAAGAACTTATGACCACTGATTTTATATTATTATTATTATTATTATTATTTGGTGTATTCACATTGATTAATTTCTGCTTCTTATAAGGAGACCAATATAATATCCTAGTTTTAAAAAAAATATTATATGATACTTATTACATATTAGAATATTATTAAAAATACTCTCTAGCCAAACAAATAATAATAACAACTTATCGATTACTCTAATGTGTAAATTGAAATATCGAAAATGTATAAACCATTAAAATATTTTGTTACCACGTATTCTTTCGTCTTTGCTTCTCTCTTCTTCTTTATGTTTTCAAATTAGACAAAATTTAAAGAGCTTTTCTTATAGACGTAATTTAAGGAGAAACTTTCCTTTCGTATCATATATGATATATTTGCATGAGAGAGAAGTTGAGATGTATAGCTCTTTAGCAAGAAATACATGGTGATAAATTCAAGACATGATATGGGCAACTAGATTGGAAACTACACGCGCATTTTGGTCTGATTGCGCTATAATTAATTTTCTCGGCTACATAAAGCAAAATATTACTTTGCTCTTTAAGGAGAAAAGATATTTCTAAATAATTTTATGACATAAATTATTGTCTTCGAATTGTTGCGAGTGGAAAGACTAAGCGGAAACCTAAACGAAATGTCCGCGAGGTGTGATTAACATCAAGACATGTTTCTAATAAGTGTGTACGAGAATATAGCGAATTACGCGAAGTGAACATGTTCCCGAGAGTGCACTCTGTGAAAATCATTTAACAACGAATACTTAGTCTTAACTTTTAATTTACTTTAAAATTTCAAAAACAAATGCGACTAGTAGAATAACGTGTCAGAAAATAACAGGAAAAAATGTGACAAAATATATAAATTTATAAATTTATAAATAAATTAAAATATATAAATTTATATGGAAAATACAATGGCGTAATATAATTAGCATCGGTTTTATAACAATGAATTACCTAAAAATAAAGATTTTTCTGAAATAAGAGAGAGAGAGAGAGAGAGAGAGAGATCAAAATAGAAAAATAGAATTAGCATAATAACTTTTAAAAAATAATGTATACTGTAGATTTGTTTTTAATTAAAAGTTTACGCATTTTTTTAATATAAAAAAACAAAATACAAAATGTGAGCTTGTTAAAAAGTGTAGCTTAAAAATAATTAGCTTTATAAAATCTATTCTGTATGCTCGAAAGCTAAGATCTTAATTTTCGTCAGCTGTTTGATTTCAAGTTATGAAATTATAGAAGTGTACTTAAGCGCGCTAGTGAATTTGGAAAAGCAAATTCTTGAAAATTCATCAGCAAGAAATAATATTAACTAATGTTGAAGTTTTACTTTTCAATACATAAATCAAACATTGTAATATATTAATACGTAATATATTAATACATTAGGAAATTCATGTTGGATCACTGAAAGAGTAGGACGAGATCAAGTCTCGTGTATTTTGCACATTTTGCACAGCTTACTTATAGAGAGAATTGCGCGAGCACTGCTAATAGTTCTTGATAAACTAATTATAGTTCATGCTAAAGGGAGAGGGGAAGGAAGGGACAACCTCGTTTTCCTTCTCGGAGCGGTAGTAACTTTGGTCCGAAGTTGAATTCCGAAATGTCGCTGACTCCAATTTGGAATTCATACGCAATCCATCTTCATCATTAGCAAAATTAATAATAACCACGAAATGTATAAAGCGGGAACGTCTATCAATATACTATCGATGTAATCATAAATTCGTATTTACTAAAAATTAATCAAATAAATTGCAAATATAATTTTTATTCAGAACGTTAATTGATTAATATCACATTCTGCTAATTATAATTGTTGCAAATAAAATCTTCAAATAATGTGTTGAATATTAAACAGAATGATGGACCTACAAATATAAATTTTTCGACAAATTTCGAACGATTTCTATTTCTTCAAACTTCGACTTTTTTAATAATTATTTAGTGTTCAACATAAAACATCTTTAACCCTATACCATATTTTTTTAAAAGCATTGTTATTAACTTACAGATATCGTGATTGAACGTTTTGTTGATTGAACAATTCCTGCGGGCAAATGTTCGGGGATCACAATATACAGGATAGCTCCCGCGAGGAGAAAAAATAGTGATAACGAATAAAACGCAATTAATAAACGTCGACTATCTCGCGGCGATGAGCACCTCTAAATTAGCTATCGATTTCGCATGTGTGGTCGATCGCCGTCGCATCGTTAATGGAACAATAATAGGCGCGTCGTGCGCATATTACAAGGACGCACACGATAAAATTATAGCGTGGTAATTAATGTGCGTAGCTTCGGCAGATACTCGATCGAAAATTA
Source organism: Tetramorium simillimum (assembly GCA_011636635.1). Taxonomy (NCBI): domain Eukaryota; kingdom Metazoa; phylum Arthropoda; class Insecta; order Hymenoptera; family Formicidae; genus Tetramorium; species Tetramorium simillimum. The sequence continues at coordinate 3,373 of VBVQ01003190.1, read as the reverse complement.
TATTCTCACGAGTGTTTTACGCTACTGCACCATAACGCATAATCGATCGAGCATGGATTTACGTATAAATCATAAGGCTACAAATTATCGCTGATAATACGAGTAGAGAATTCCCTGTTTTCTCGAGAACGCCTGCGTAACTGCAAACCATTCCAATATTGTGCGGTTCTAAACCGCCCTCCTCTCCCAAATTTCTCATCGAGAAATTATATTACATCGATATTTACCTAACAATGCTGTGGTACAATAAATGTATGGTATTACGAGAGAGCTTAGAATATCTAATCCATTTCTATATTTATGATCAGAAAATTTAGATTTAACAATCCTCGAATTTTAATAATAGATTTTTAGTATGAATTTAAAATTAAAATTTTTTGCTAAAATATAAGTTATACAAATTTAATTAGAGAATTTGATTTTATTATTCATTTGTCTTTCTAAAATTTGGTCTAAAGTTACTGTTATAAGACCTTTTCCTTTCGGATCTCTCTCTTTTAGATAATTAATGAAATCTTCTCCAATCATTCAGCGTTCTTTCTTCTTCTCTCTTTTCTTTCTCTCAATTTATTTAATTCTAATAAAAAAAATTTTATTTTATATTATTAAGAACTAAAATATTCTCAGAACTTCTTATTTCAAAATATATCTTTAGAAGAAAGAAAGAAAATATGTATAAATATTTATATGGATATAGATTTTCACACTCAATTTCAAGAATCAGGAACATAAAATCCAAATAAAAAATATAAATTTTTTTTTCACGATCAATCCTAAAATAAAAATAAAACTATGTAGAAAATAAATATCTCCAAATGTTATAAAATTATCCAAAGAAATAATTATTTAGAAACCATGAATACATCAAAACGACAAACAATTTTAAATAAATTAAATAAAAATGTTTTTCTTTAATCAAGTTATTACTCAAATATAGCATTTTTCCGGAATAATTTTTGCAAATCCAAACAATATATCTCCCGTCGGAGCGACGGACAGACGTACGCCTTTTGTATCACAAGTGTCAATCTTTCACGTTTTACGCCGGAGCACTATCGCAAGAGCACAGGTAAAAATCGTCAAGCGTCTAGCGATCAACGTCATTCGTGCGAGAGATGTGCTAGAAAAATAATAGTCCACGATTTGACTGATTTATATCATGATCGTGCGCGAACGTGCGCTGTCGGCGATCGCAACGTGATGTCATAACGTAGAAAAAAATTTATGCACAAATGACTTTAAATAGACAATGCTTTTAGCTTTTTAAAGTTAAATTCCCGTTAAATTATTACGTTAAATAATTACTAAAAAATATTATCTGACATTTTTTTAATGAGTAAAAGCAGAATATTTTAAAGTACTTAATTCAATATTTGAAATTATTTTTACAAAACACTGATAACTCGAATAATATAATAGTTATTATTTTGTAATACAAAACGCTTTAAAAAGCTGTAAATAATTGCATAAATTATCAGTTCGGTAGTTTCAACATTTTTGTTAAGCAAATATTTTTAAATTATTAAAGAATCTTATTGAGTCGGGCGTAACCAATTTTTTGTTCATGTTATTTAGTCAGAGAGAAATTAGGAAATCAATTCAATGTTTTACATCTGTAAATCTAATATTTTTAAATTGCAGAGACATTTAGCTGCCGACAATTACTTGGAAAGTAAATTAAAGCAGATGCGAAGTAACCGATTTCCTTCTCGCTCGAGTTGTAGTAAGTTTTTATTCGATGATACTCATGGATGTTGCATTTTCCTTGTTCCAATTATATAATTGAGCTCTCTTCATCATTGGACGTGAGGCGCTAAGCGAATGAGTACGCATCGACAGACAGGGTTCGCGAGAACTTTCGAGCGTATCAATAATTTACGCGAGCATCCGTCAATTTTACTTAATTAAAGAATCTATTCTATTACGTCGCTGATCTATCGCAGCATCAGTTACCGTTGCAGAGCAGATATTCTCATTAAGTAAAATAATGAATATCAAAATATTTCCCGCGCCTTCGATCACAATTATTATATTGCGATAGTAATTGAGATGTAATGTGACGAGAAGATAAATACACAAATTTTTATGTCATCTGTGCTCTCATATATTGCAACTTTCCATATCTAGAAATTTCGACTTGAATTTGAAAAATTGTCTCTAATAAATTAGAAATATGGTTTTCTTTAAAAAAAATTTTTTTCAAAGAGATTATATCTTTGTAATTAGAAATCGACTTGGAATCATTCGATTGAGGTAAGTAGTAAGAATTTATTACTCAGTTACAGTTTATTATAAATTTATTATAAATATAATGCTTTATGAAAATTATGTAGGATATACTTATCGTACGAAGTACGTAATCAGAAATATTTTGCAAATTTTCTCTGATAGTGCTTTCATTATTTTACAATTGAGAAATACAACTAGTAGTTGTATTTTACAGAAAGCAACCGCATCTCTCGTAGATCGAACAATTCGAATCAATCGACGCAATTCTCGGTATCCGTGCAATTTATAAAAGAGAGCAGGCAAGCGTATTTCGCAAATTAAAGCACCCTTTGAACACTTTGTGTTATAACTTTTTGATGAGTTTAATCCATTTCCGCGGTTTGTACGTTAACACATCTTTCATCACTTTAAGCGTATAGTCTTGGATGGTGCGCTTTTATCGCGCGTTAATTTCGAAATTTACGAAAATTCCTTTATCTCTCCGTATGTGTACACGTTCGAACGTACATGTACGCGCCGGCAGAGCCATAACTTTTCGCAATAAGCGACGTTACGGTTGCCATAACAGCGAAACTGCGCGATCAGTGCACTGAATCAACGATATGACGAAACTGGGATCGCGCGGCAACTTGGCGATGTTAAAGACAGAAACGGAAGTTCTTAACGAACGTCGTAATAATGATATGAGATTTATGAGTTTGCTTCGACGGTGCTTCGAACTTTCTGGCCGATTTCGCCTGGAGAGCTAATCAAAAATTCATCATGTACATGAATCGGAAACTTTTATATAGAAAGATTCAACAATTTAATTATATTTTTAAGTCAAATATTCTATTAATGTCTCTATCTCTACTTATATCTTAAAAATATCTTATATATAAAACATTCATGTTTTGATAAATAGAGAATCAGTATTACACTTTTTTTTACTTATTCTTTTCTCTCTTTGTACAAATACGTGTATATAATTTAATTTAAGTTAATAACTAATTTTATTGAAAATTTAATACTAAAGCCAATGCTTGATTTATTGTTTATTAAATTCAATAATTGATTTATTAAATGTATTAAGAGGTTTACGAGTATTATAAATTATAAATTCTCATATTGTGTGAAAAATGTTCTTTTTTATTTTATATAATAA
>VBVQ01003189.1:5103-20133 GCA_011636635.1 Tetramorium simillimum | reverse complement strand
TCATAGCGTTTAAAATATTTGGGAACGTTAACCTCTAGCCGAAGCATCCCTCGTGCGGCCCCCTCAGAGCGCTCGCCCGAATAGAGTGATTCCGAGGTTTTGCTTAATGCCTAGTTACGTCGTCCTATGCCCGCTCCATATCCCGACCTCTTGACCTACATAAAGAAATCCTCGGGCCCAGACGTAACAATAGATTAAATCATTTTGCAAATCATAATTGTATCATTTCACGCTTTCTCACATTAAAAGCCAAAATTTCTTTTATTTAAAAATTAATCTTTTCATTTCTCAAAATAACGCTTACACACCACCTCCCTTGTTCCTTTTTTCTTACGAGACTGAGCGCTGTGAAAGAAAGGCGAACAGACCCTCGCTACACTTTTGTGTAGGTTTTCCTCTGACACCCTTTCTTCTAAACGAATTAGAGCGCTGTGAAAACGGCGAACTAATATCACTAAAATGCACTTATTACAACTTTCCTCCCCTTAGTGAGACTGAACACTACTACACAAAGGGCGACTTGATTCTCACTACTTCACCTCCCATCTCTACGCTAAATAATAAGTAAAATTCGCGTAAAGGTTGGTATCTTTTTCTGATATTATTCTCTCTTTTTTTCTTTCTTTCTTTTCATCAACCATAATAAGGGGCAAGGATCCTGTAACTCCTCAATGTTACGCGCCTAAATAAAAAGTTTAGATCGTAACAGTTACTTATGATTTTATGTAATTGAAGAAATGCAAAGAGAATGGGAGGCATAGGGGGCTTGGAGTGGTCGGCTAGAAGATTACAATGTGGAGGTTGCGGAGTCAGGAAGATGGAGGTGCGGCACGGAGGAGCAAAGGAGTCGGAGGAACTCATTTTAGAGTACACTTTAGGGTAAATAATTAAATTAGAATATTAACTGTGTGCATAATAAATGCAAAACATAATCTTTTGAGCAAAAATCCTCTTTCAAAGAACAGAGGAAAAATTTTACGAATTGAGTTTTCTGCTCACAGTCATTCTTTTCTTAGCAAAAATAAAAATCAGAGCGCAAGTTGAAGGAGAAAATGACATAAATGTGTAAATGAAACTTCTAGAAAGATTTGAATTTTAATATTAATCTTAGAATAATTTTGATTCCATGGTTAAGATCAGAGTTGGACCTGAATGAGGCGGTTTGAATGATTATAATGAAAAAAATTTTTTAATAATAATCAATTATAATTAAAACTTATAATAAAAAAATTGAAATGACAAAAAGTTACGTTTAAAAGAAGCGTTTTAAGAAGGAAACAACTCTTTTACGATTCCTAGAAGTTCCGTCACTCTCCTTTTACATTCGATTTACACTCTGATCTTTATTTCGCCAACAATACACTTTTAACATTTTCGGCTAAAACTTTCAAACCTTCAACATAATGTACTGTCTCTGTTATATGTATAAATGAGATGTTATGTATAATGTTTATCAAAATGTAGTATCATAATGAGATTTTAAAAAATATATAAAGCTACGCTTCATCTAATTTTGCTCCATCTACGCTTCATTTTTTAAATTTTAATTCTCCACTTTAAAAACAATTATTCAAATTATATAAATTATAATACGTTTGATTTAAATCATTGGGTGCGTTCGGGGAAACGCTATTAACGCTACCAACGCAAACGCTACCAGCACTGTTCGCGGAGCCAATAGCGCGATAGCTCCTCGAACAGCAAATAGCGTGCGTAGTAGCATAACCGCCAAAATAAGAACCGCGTTGAAGTTCCGTAGTTGCCGTTTGCCGAGCTGCCAGTATATATGTCTGTAAGTATTACAATATTACATTCCTGTATGTAATATTTCCGTCCGTTAATATTTCTGCTTCTTATAAGGATACTTGTTAAGTTTGGCATAGAAAAAATATATTAAATTGGATAATTGTGAATAAAAAGTCATCCTGTTAACCTTGTTGAGTAAGATTCTTTCCTGTTTGCAGGTAACTCGTTCGGGAATTGTTCATCAGCGTCTAATTGTGGCTTTTGTTGGTCATGGATCGTATAAAAATATGCCTTTATGATGATGATACGCAAGAAACGTTTACATTATTACTTACTTCACAGGAGTTTAAGAGAACAGAAAATGGTAAGTTGAAAGTACTGAATAAAGTAGGTCAATATTTACACTTTTATTTTTACTGTTGCAAAGTTTCAACTTGTTATTCGCTTTATTTTCGTACCTTAGCATGTGCCTTACCACGGACACTGAATGTTATATAATTAAGTAAGAGCATTGATAAATGTTAGAAAGAAAGAGTAAATAACAGTATATTTGAAGATTTAGCATTATAACTTTTTAGCTTATTTTTATAACTATTTTATTTACTTCTGTGTGCATCTGGAACTACTTTTTCCTTTGTGTAGTCTTTGTTTTGTTTTGTGATGCATATCAGGGCTATTGTTTTTCTTGTGCTACACTTTTTTCTCAGATATAATACTGGCTGCGGTTCACTTGACGTTACGAATGCTTCGAAGCATTTTTCTTCCCTTTCTTTTTGATAAAGATTGAAGGAGAAGAAGAACGCTTTGAAGCATTTGAAGCGTCGAGCGGACCGCAGCCACTGTTAATAATCATATAATACAGTCATATAATCCTATAACTAATGTTTTCATTTTAATTGTTTCTGTCATCCTTTTCTTTTCATTTTTACTTGTTTACATTTGTCTCCTTTTTTACTATTTGCTTAATACATGTTAATTATTACTTGGATTTAGATATGGCTTATAGGACAGATTTATTTAATTATGCACGTCGGAATGAGAGGTGTGGAAGTGGTGAGTTATTAATAACAAATCTGTATCTTGGCAGCAATTTTTCTTCTCCTGACGCATGTGACATAAATAATATTATATGATAACAAACATATTAGTTTATATAAAAAACATAATAAAATATTATACATACTATTATAATATATTATTATACATAATTATAATAATATTAATACATTGGTACATATCTTGTCTTAACTTTTTTAAGTTATATATTTATTATTTTTATTTTTAGGAACCGAAAATGTACTTACCCCCTGCGTTTCAAATACGGTTTCTTCAATCAAAACATCAGGTTTGTTTAATTTGTTCTTTTTCCTAATTACATGATTTGATGTTTTAAAAAGCTTTTTTTTTAAGAAGAAATGCATTCTTTGGCATCTGTAACAAGTAATGAAGAGGATGCATTACTTATTCCACACACAATAAAGGATGAAGAATCGATGGAGGATAAGTAAATTTCAGATATTGTTTGTAGTCTTTTTATACATACATAATACATAAAATATATATTAAATATCTTTATTTGCCAAACAGGTGGTTTAACGAGATGGAGTCATGAAGCGATTTTGCTTTTATTAGAAACATACCGACAGCGGGAACAAGCCATGTATTCAGGCAAAATCTCTCACACAAAGGCATGGGATGAAATTGCTGAAATATTGAACAACAAAGGATACATTGTAACAGCCAAACAATGCAAAACTAGAGTAAATACTATGAAAAAAACATACAAGAACACAAAGGATCGGAACAAAAGAAGTGGAAATAGTAGGCAAGCGTGGAGATATTATGATGTTAGTATACGATACATGTATAAAATAGTGCTAACACTATCTTTTTTATATCGATGGAAGTTAATAATACTGCGTAAACTGTTTAGATGATGGAGGATCTTCTCGGTGAAAAGCCGTATATGACACCAATGTCAACAATTTCGTCTACTGGCGCTAAAACACAAAAAGCTGCAAATACAAGCTTGTCTATTGCTACAGAAGCAGTAGCAAATACAGACTACTGCAGTACTTCTGACGATCAATCTTCCAACTCCAACATTCAAGTGTCTCGTAAGTCAATATACATTTGCATTACAATTGAAATTAAGAATTACTTTTAGTAATACATGGTCTACAATGGCCGTAATAGTAAGTTTATAAATTCTTTGTGACTTGCGACAGCCAATAAGCAAAGATACAAAGCTCGATACTTACTACTACGGCCATTGTAGACTATGTATAATACTCTAATCCGAGTTATAGTAAAGCTAATTCTACATTAGTTGCAAACAGTCGGTTGCGACTTGCGATAAATGAGCATCGCGTTACATATGTAAAGCTCAACGCTCATTGGCAATCGCAAATCGCAACTAACTACTTGCGATTGATGTAGAACCAGCTTTAAAGACACGTCTTCTTTAGATACATTTTAAAAAAGTATTTTTATGTATATTTGCAGGTAAACGAAAGGGTGATGCAACGATGCAACAAAAAATTATAGAAGATAATAAAGAGAGAAGACATAAGGAAAGGCTACAATCGAATGAAAAAATTATGGCTAAGCTGGATGAACTACTCAATAGACTATCACGTTAATGAGCCTTTATTAAGCATACGTATGTAACACGTCACGTTCTACGAATATTTTTATATAATATAATATGCTTATATAATATAATATACTAAGTTGCTTGTGTTTTATTATAAAAAATTTTCTTATATTATTGGCGCGTTGTTTATTATGACACATATATATATAGTCTTTCGCATATAATAAGCCTTTGTTAAGCATAAGTGTGTAACACGTCACGTTCTACGAATATTTTTATATAATATGCTAAGTTGCTTGTGTTTTATTATAAAAAAATTTCTTATATTATTGGCGCATTGTTTATTACGATATATATATATATATATATATATATATATATATATATATATACTCGTATATATATATACATAATCTTTTGCATACCATGCTCGTTTCAGACAATATTGTATACTGATATAATTTGCAATTGATATCTCAAATAAAAATAAAGAATTTTAAATAAAACGAATGCTTTTTTTACTTGTGCGTAAATGTACCAGACAACATATTAAAAAATATCTCATAAATTTCTTTAAATAACGAAGAAATAGAAAATAAGAAATAACATCTAGAGTTTGGTTTAAGAGACGAAAATAATTCGTTTCAGAGATTCACTTGCGTTACTATCGTACAACGTAATAATAACAATTATATCACAAAGAACGCTCAGCGTAGTAGTAACAAAACATAACAATTTCCGTAAGTTCAAATTTGTTATCGCGGCAATTATTTTGCCGACATTAAGACCGTTATTTCTTTTCAACTTTCATCAAAAAATCGTGAAACAATTACAAGATATTACAAGATAAAACCTTCGAAGTTCCAAGTCAGTTAATCCTCACGTTTTGTTCTCCACGATTCCGTTGACGATGGTGTCCATATGTGCTAAACGAACGAAACAGATCGAATCCCGATCTTTCTTGCATATCCGTTTCGGACTGTAATGTTTGTGATATCATAGGAGGTGCGGCCGCGTCCCAAGATGCCGCAGCTCATACTCCTCCTGTGTTAATTCCCCATACGCCGCTACGTTCCTCTCCAATCGCTGCTCTAGTGTGCGACGGTTTCCAATTTGTGTCAATTGTCCAATTATCTGTTAAAATTATGTTAATAGTTTCTTTTAAAGGAAAAAACATTAAGTGAATTCTAGTCACACTTAGATTTAAATAATTTAAAATGAAAATGAAAAACAATCCCGATATCTTTGCTAAATAGCTGGCTAATGTACCTTTTAAGTCAGATAGAACAGGTTTCTCCGGGGTTTTTGGCGACTCCAATTGAAATCCTTTCGTACTCTCCGATAATAAATTTATTATTGGACTAGTGTCTTCCCACAATTGGCACCGCGTATCTTCTTTGGGGGTCTCCAATTCTACTAAAGGCTCATCGGTCTCTGGAAGATCGTCGTATGGCACCAGCTCGCGTTCAAACTGCTGATAATTGAGAATTTCATTACACGATGTTCAAAGTTATGTTTAAGTTAATGCGAACAGTGAACACTTACTGGATGTTCTGTGAAGGTATTGATGAAATAACTGTTCGAATGTTGCGATTCTGGTTGCAAATTAATGGCTCTGGCTCGAGTGACTTATTTTTGTTTACGGTTGTATTACAGAAAGGGGCTGAATTTGACATCAAATTGTATTCCTTTGGTGTTTGTGGCGACTCTTGCGTCGATGGTAATAATGGTTTAGCGTATTGAACATCTTTAACATCAGTGTTGAATACCGTAGACAGATTCGACATATTCGTTTGACTCTTGTAATTCATGTGATTTAAATTGGAGAACGACGAGACGATTTCCTGATTTCGCGCCACGACGTCGCTGAATTTGGCTCTGTTCTCGCCCCAACAGGAGGGTGGTGGTGGCAAAGGGGTGGACATTCCTATGGTGCGCGTTACATCCTCTTTTTGATTTACGTTTCCGTTTACAGAAGGGGCTGCAATAACAATGATTAAAAACTAATATTTTTATAATATGCATAAAATATACAATTATAAATATTATTAGATTTAATCGAAATTAATAAATTGAAAAACAGGAAAACATTTATGCAATTCATTTAATAGATTAATAGATTTAATAATTTGAAATAATTTCATATGCTATTATGAATTTAAAATTCAAAAATTTAAGAAAACATGTCTGTAACTTTTTCACTCTATTGCATTTCAATATACATTCTATACGAGTACATACATTTAACATGTATTTTGTCAGCTGTACGACGTTTCTGCACCGTTTTCTCCTTTCGTGGCGGATTCTTATTTTGACGTGACAATTTAAAGGATGACTCGACGGTACGTGAAGTATGAATATGATGCTTTGTGCTGGATCTAGTAGTATTCGTCTTCCATCTATTTGGATTATTCTGCTTCTCCTTATCGTACTCATCGTCATCACAGTCGCCTTCATAGTTATCCTTATAATCTATGCATGGCACAGGAGAAATAGACTGAGGTTTGCTTTTCTTAGATATCGGCTTTCTTTGCAGCTTCTCTTGCTTCCCGCACGGTTGATCAGAACTCTGAGAATAAATTACAAAAGAAAAATCTGTTTACAAACATCTCAGGAGAACCTATATCTCTATTTATATTAGTAACCAATTAACAATCAATATCTTAATTCTGAGACAAGAGTCTCATTATGAGCAAAACAATTTTAGCAATAATCTTTTTGCAAAATTTCTCAGTATCTAATTTCTAGGCATTTAATCATCTATATAATTACATTAATATTGATCTTTGGAGTTGGATCTTTAAAAGATAAAATACACAATTATAAAATTAAACTAAAATTATTTATATCTTTCACAATGAGTTGATTAAATAAAACTCACCTTACACGACGTCGTTTCATCGTGGGTCGAACTCTCCGTTGTCGTGGACGACGTTTCTTCTTCCGAAAGATGAACTGTTTTTTGAGTACTCGCCGGTTCAAGCTTTTTCAATGAAACATTATTAGTCTGATTACTATTGTTGTTTCCATTGCTATTTGTCTGTTTATTGCGTTTGTTGTCGAACTTGTTAACCCGATTGTTATTGATTATCGCCGCGTCCATTTGAGCCTCATGATTATTCAACTTTGGCTCTTCTTTGACACTCGACTGCGTCGTTGACTGCGTTTTTCCTTTTCTGTTTGACGTTGGACTCGACTTTGCAACCGCGTTGACAGTATACTTCTTCTCTTGAATAAACTGAGTGTCCGTGAGTGTATCATTCGTCACGCAACTGTCCGACTGAGCCTCTTGAGCGTTGTTTTGTTTCTTATTATTCTTTTTCTTTGACACGTATGTACTTGTTGTATTCGCAGCGTTAATATTATCGACGTTAGACGATTCCTCGCATCGCTTGAAAGACAGCAGATTCTTGGACTCGGTGTCAAACTTGAATTTACGTTCTTCCTCGGCGGACCAGTCCGGAATTTTCAATCCTTTCTGCGCATCCTTGTCCTTGCACTTTTTCACATTCATTAACGACCAATCTGGGAACGCTTCATCTTTCTTCGTCTTGCTTTTCTCGTCGTTTGTCGCAATTTTCTCGCTTTTGTTAGCGATACAGCCGTTGCTGCCGTTACTCCCCTGCGTCGTGTTGTGCGTCGAGATATGCGACAGCAGCCTTAGATCCAAAGGCGGTTGCACTGGATTCTCCTTCGAATAATTGGCCAGCCCTTCTCGTAGTATTCGATCCGCTTCAAGAAACGATACCACGGCGACGCATAACATTAACACCGACGAGAGAATGACAGCAGCCTTCTGCACCGCGCCTTCCCACGGCGGTCTAGCAAGCACCGACGCGCACAAACTTAACGAGTGCGCCGGCAAAGTCGCCAGCAAATTAAGTATCACCACGCCGTCCTCAACGTTCTCGCCGGCATCCGGCCCCATGCTCGTCATCACCAGCAGCTTGCGCTCCACACGCGACAACGTAAAGTCCGGCGTGAACGCTATCTCGATTCTCTTGGTAGCGTTTGGACTCAACTTGAAAGGCGTGCAATCGAGCACCTTGAAGCCGTAACCCTCGCAATGCCAGTCGTTGATGTAGAAGCCATAGATTTCAATCGGCAGCTCCCCCGTATTTCTAGCCGTGAAAGATCGCTTTACGGTGAGAGTCGTGACAAGTTTGCTGCGATCGCCTGGGAAAGAAAAGCGTTATAAGGAAAATCTCTCAATTACAATCATTAATTGACGAAATAAAAAACCGCCGGGAAATATGCGCGATAAAAAAAAAAAGATTTAATGTATTATAGAAAGAATATAATAACAAGATGGTAAATTAAACATGTGAGAAAATGTGCATTTTTTTTAAGATTATGAGGCGAAGATAAGAAAACGTACATACGTTCACAATCTTTAAGATGTTTCTCCGTTAATTCAAATAACAAAGGCGTAGTGGATCCCGGCTTGCGATGACCGAATCTAAATTGTGCGTTCGCGCCTCGACCACTCAAACGTAGGACTTCTAAAATAGTCATATTATTTCTGGAAAGTAAAACGTGTGTCAATACATTTGCCACTTGCAGATTCTTCTTTCTCTCTTTCGCAGTTAACTTACCTAATATATAAAAAACCAGACGACGCCGAAGTGGAAAAGGGTGTGTATGCAACACGAATCGTTTTCGTTTCCGAAGGATTTAAATATAAAGGAAGCGATTGAGGCGCTATCGTTATACCCCATTGTTTCTCAAATAGTTCTCGCTCATCTGCATTCTCCTCTAGTTTGAATTCTTCCGGAATCGTGGACGAACATTCCGCACACACGGGCTTAAATCTGTGCGGGATATCACACTATTAATTAACTTTTGATCTAAATAATAATAATTCGCAAAATGATTATCAACCAAATAGATTACATACTTCATTGGCAAAGAATGATAAAGACGCGCTCCTTGAGGATAGCTCCAATCCATAACCAGCTGAACTATCAACGGACTCGCGCTCGGATTATGCAGCTTGATCGCTCTATACGACGTGTTTCCGACTTGAGTCAATGGGAACATCAAGACACTCTTGTTCTTTATGCTACTGGAGCCGACCAATAGGCTCGGCCAGTACGGCTTGATGTTCACATAAAATCTGTGACTGCGCACTTCGGTCGTGTCTAAGCGCATTGTGACGTTTTCCCACGAACCGTCCGCGGTGGAGTTGACAAAACGCACGTGTCGCGTGTTCAGAAAGTTCAAATCGGAGTCGCGTGTGTGCGAAGGAAGGCTCATCGTGTTCAACCACTGATTACCTGCTGGAAAACCAAAATATAGCCATACGACTAAACTTGATATATAATTAATGTAACAATTGTAATCATACAATTGAAAATGTATATTTTAAGTTTATATTTTATGAGTAACGAAATATCAATGAATAATGTATCGCTTACTGTTGGTGTCCAGTGATAAACCTAAATAACATTGCTGCTTGCAAGTCACTGACGGATCGATTTGTATTGAGCCGACATTATTCTCGCCCTTGGATATGACCGGCATTGTAGCTTCCTCCAGTGGGATGTACTTTATCCTGTCGTCCTTGTTTATAGGCGTGATATGCGTCACTTCCATCGGTCTTGAAAACGTAGAATGCACCTTCACTTGTTGCACACAGATCGATCCCTGTTTAGCATCGAGAGATCACAAGTAAGAGATCAAAGTTGCGGATGTCTCGAAGACTAATGGTTCTGGACTACCACTCACAGGGAAGCAATCAGTAAAAACAAGCTTCTTCAAGGAAATCTTGCCGTGCGCAACCCGCATATACACCGGCAAGGTAAATCGCTCGTAGGTCGTTCGCACGAAAACATCGCCAACAATTGTGTCTTCTTCAACCATAGGAGTCTTTACTTTAATCTTAAAGATTGCCAGAAACTCTGGTTTTATGTATTGCTAAAATAAGAATTTTATTTATTTATAGAAAATCTATAATACATATATATATATATAGAATAAAGTACAAATTTATCGTGCAGTACTCACGTTTCCAGAATGACTGCATACAGTTATATTTCGAAATTCCTTATCCAACAAATCCGCGGGTCCATTTTGACAACCCATCAATTCTAAAACTGCACCAGGCATATTCACACCCCAGCTGTGTAGCTCCACATTGACGGGGTTCTGATTTTCTAGCGCAAAAATTGCCTCATTCTCAGTACCGCTTCCCACAGTACCAAAGTTCATTGTTCCCATATCATCTTCCTTCTCACCCGGCATGACCTTTTTTAGTTTGCCGTCATAACTTAACACTGGAACTTCAGTCACCGATACATTTGAATGTATCAATATTGACGACTCCATCTTCACGTTATCACCCTTTCTTTCTTTGGCAAGTTGTAAAGAAAATATATTGACCTTCTGTTCAGGTTTTATTACTCTAGGAATAAAATCTTTTATCTGAAATTAAATATATTTTTTACTTTTAAAAGTAATTGGGAAATAGTTGAGAAATAAAAAGGAAAAAAAATTACGTAGTCCATTAAAAAAAAACAATAATTCTTACCGTAAAAAGCGATTTCGCATTCGAACACATCGTGACATTCGTAATAGCTAATGGTAATTTAAATTTATTCACCACGCTAAAGTTCCGGGCTTGATTGGATTGCGGAGAACAATAATGAGTAATCGATGTGTTTACTTCTAATCCACCCTGTAGCACTTGAGCTACCCAGGGAATAGCTAATTTTTGACTAGAACCACCTGGACCTATTGCTTTTATTATTAATTTGCCTTTAAAATGTTGCAAATCCAAACCAGTTTTCCCTAAGAACATTAATATGGAATTATTCTAAATACTAATGGCAAACAAGATATTTTTCTACTGTAGGCAATGTGTTATATAATGTCTTACAATCGTAAACAAGCATTCCAATGGCGATTGGTATATCTGTCTCTCCTGGAATTATTGCTGGCTCAAAATGCAATTTTAATGCTTTTGATACAGGTGTATTTATAATATTCTACGAGAAACATTTTGTTTAATATCTTGGAATTAATAAAAAATTGACTTTCTTAAATAGATTCCATACTCGAAAAGTTTAAACAACTTCTGTACAACTTACCACAACTTTAATTGCTTTTTTCGCGGAATTTTTTAAAGCAATAGGGTGGCGAATCGGCGGCTGCAACGAGCCACCCATACCTAAATTAATTATTCCAGAACTTCCACCCCAATGAAGACCAGCTCCACTTTTGACCTCTACTTCAACTGCTACCACAAGGATCTCAGCAGTATTATTCACTTTAAATCTGCAACATAAACCAATTGTATATATTAAAACATTACGCATAACATTTCACAAATGCAGCCTACTTTATATGCCATATACCCACCTAACATATGCTGTATGATTCTTTTCTGTGTAAGCATTAAAAGTTAGTCTGATGATAGGCTTCGTTTGATAAGGTAAAATTTCCCATAATTCACGGGTGCCTTCTGGTTCGCCTGATGGTAATTCTAATTGAAATTCTCCGCCACTACTATATACTTCCATCACCTATGTTTACAAATAAAGAAAATGGATTTTATAAGTTACATAATAACTTAATATGTAAATTATATAGTATGCAAATCATATAGTGATTGATGTTATATAATCCATATGTGCATATAATATTTTCAGATAACCTCTAGATAATAGTATTTAAATAATATTTACGTACTTGTAAAGCTTCTGGATGTGGATTGTGCATATATATAAGAGGTGTAAAAGATGCATTTAATGGTAACTTGACATCAACTACAGGTCTGAGTCTATAAGGACTACTGACACTTATTCCTTTGACCTACAGATTAAGAAATGCTTTATTGCAGATACATATATGTATATATATTTAGTGTTAATACTAATGCGATATATCCTTTATTACCTGATACTTTAGTGTCCCATCTGAAGTATGTATAAAAAGGTGTGTATCAATGTCACCTTCATCTCGACCAAGAAATACGACATTAAATGTTGTATTCCCTAGCGGTGGAATTACCTAATTTCATACAAAAAATAGATTAATACTAGATAATTAAATACCTATAATTACTTTTTAAGAGATAGATGAGCTGGATATTTAAAGATCATAAATTAGTTGGATATATCTGTGCCAGATATCTGTGTTCAATTTATCTATTCATTTTAAGACTATACTGTTCGATAACTTACTTTGTTTTGAAAAAATGATGAATGAAAATGACGTGTATTTCCCGATATCGATGAGAGATGTATAGTTTTATTGTGATCTTTGTTAAACATGATCACAGTTTCTTGGTGAGGAATACCAAGTTGTCTAAAAAAGATTACATTGTTATAATTTAACTTTTATGATCTCTGAACTGAAGTACTATATTACACAGTACCTTTCTTTGAAATCCAAGATACTTGGTTCGAAAGAAATGTGAGAAAAGGAATTTTCCATTTTATCTTCGTCCGATACAGCATCCCTTAAAAACATAATGATGCTGTTTAAAAATTCCATCGATACATTTTGGATGCATATTTCTAACAGTGGGAATTGAAAATAGAAAAGGTATAAGAAAAATATTAGTTTCAAGTTAGTTTAATTTAGTCAAGTTTGGTTTAGTAAAGCAGTATTTTAGAATCCTAGCTTTCCTTATTAGAATATGAAGTGATTACCCAGCAGATGATTTTAGTAATGTACTTACTTTAACACACTGATTTCTCAATTAATAGCATAAAACAAAATTACTCAATATAATAATTACAATTTTTTACAAATATATATAGTGTTTAGTTTTATATGTGATATTTACGTATCTTGAATATTTATCTAAATCAAGTAATCAAACATATTTTCTTTTATTGCTTTTTTTAGAAATCGTGAAAAAGTCTGAATTATCTTATCTTTGATTTGCAAACAGTTTGTAAATCACCTAGCCAGCGAATCTTGTTGATTCTTGATGATTTATAAATCAAGCAAAAGTATGACAATAAGATAACTTCGATAGTTGTAAATAAAAATAGCTAGATATAGACGAGGTATGCAAAATTTCTTCCTATGACAATGCGAAGAAGCTTGCAAGGCTTTTGTAACGATACGTACGCAAGATACTCTGAGTTCTAAGATGAGTATCAGAAAGAAAGATTATAATGAATACCTTTCCTACTTCCACTCACCGTGATCTTAATGAGTATTATGCTTACCCAGCCCCATGTACTGTATTAGCAAAATCCTACAAATAAAAACAAAGATTCCAATATAATATATCTACTGTATATGTCAAGCTGTTTCAATAAAGATTCATCATTCAAGGAAGATTTACAATTCATTTGTTCTTCGTATAATAAAAGCGTATAAATTTTTATAATCGTATAAATTTTTATATCAAGAATTCTCTTCTTGTAGATATTTTAGTTGATACATTAATAATCGTGTACATATTACGTGTAGGAAATTTACTAACCTTATGCATAGATATTGGCATATTATCCAAAAGATATTGAACATCGTTGTCATCCTGAACGAAGGCTACAAAATATTAAAATTCTTATTTTAAACATTATCGCGTTATGTTACATGTGAAACTATACAAATACTCATGCTGTATTATAAATGTATAAATATAAAAATGTACGTTCATATTTTGCACAGCTTCAAGTTTAAAGTACAATTACAAAAAAAGACTCGCAAAGTGTGTATTATAAAAAATGCAAACAGATCAATAATGAAAAGTGCCAGTTGATATTCCCGCTCCAATTATATAAAATTAACGAAAGAAAGCGTCGCGTTTCGGCGAAAGCTGCAAGCAGTACCTGAAAAAACGCACGAAATTCGCAATTCTGACGCTCAAGCGTGTCGCCCGTGCTTTCCGTTTAAAATTAATCTGGCAACGCGACAAACGTTATCCGAGTCCAGCGGCGGAGGCGAGGACTCGTGACGCGGGACAACGTCGGCGTCGCGTGCAGCGTAAACACATTGACATGCAGCGCCGAGGTTATATCATTCCTTTATCGTTATCGCGACAATTTCTCAGAGAAAGTCTCCGAGACCGAATGATGGAAATCGCCGAGAGAAAGACGGAGAAAGAGAGAGACGGAGCGAAAGTGAGAAAGAGAAAAAGGAGGAGCGCCTCGCCGGGACGCGGATCGCGTGACGGCGCTTGGCGCGCGAAGCTCGCGGCGCGGCGTGACCTTCGTCGTCGCGATGGGTATATCGCGACGAGGTCGTAAAAAGGTAGTGGTGGTGGGCCTTATCGCGGCTCGCCGTGGGTCCCGCGCGCGCGCGAACACGCGCGACGCGGCCGATTGTTATTGTTGGATGCGGATCGCTTCCAACGGCTGCATCGAAATAGTCATGCGAGGACAAGACGGGGGGGAGGAGAAGGAAAGAGAGAGAGAGAGAGAGAGAAACTCACCATTGTTGTGGCCGTGCAGCGACGGCCGGATTTGCGACGTCGCGTCCAATAACGTCAACAGGAGCAGACAATAGAGCACCCTTGACTCGGGCATAATAATGCCGCGGCTGATGCTGCTGCACTGCTGTCGCGTCCGCTGCTGCTGTCGTTGCACGCTATTTTGTCTTTAGCGGACATGAGAGTCCGCCTTCGGCCATACTCCGGTACTATCGAAGCGCGCGATATCGATTCCCCGCTAGCGCGCCGCGCGCGGCGCGCGACGCGCCGACCCGCCGCCGGGCGGCGCCAGCGGCGC
>VBVQ01003188.1:0-20167 GCA_011636635.1 Tetramorium simillimum | reverse complement strand
CCTGATTAGGATGCCTTAGTAAGGCATGCCTTAAGAATACCCGATCAGGTCCTTGTGATACATCAGGCCAATTTCTAGTCGGGCAGTTATACTGTGTCTGTGGCAAAGAATTCCTCCGTGCCTTCATGTTTATTCAGCATTTTTAAATGGCGCCCCTCTCTCTCTCTTGTTATTCTCCACTTGCACCTTCCTTTTATTCTCGCCGGTGCTATTGCATTTTCTCGCATAAATTTAATAATTAAAGGCATGGGACATCGGAAACGCATTTAATATTGAAATAAAGTGCCGCCGCTTTTCGCGCGGTCAAATCCTATACGCGTAACAAGATAATGCAATACGGAATTGAATTTATGCGATATTCATAGCATGAACGATTTGATTGCGGACGCGACGGACGAATAAAAATTTCACACTCGGCAAATATACATCCACACCCAATTAATTTTCGCATGATACGCGACGCGTGAAACCCCAGGGCTTCGCAAATGAATATACTTTCCATGGGACATGTGTTACGAAAATCTTTTATGCACGCGCGTATTTCCATAAAAATAAATTGTTCCGCTCTTCAATGTTTTACTAGTATTTCCAACCACCGGCAAAGTTTGTTCGCGGCGATAAAAGGAGTTCTTAGCTTTAAAATGTTTAAAAATAGAATATATTTTTAACCGAATATATTTTGGTCGTTCTTATATTGATTTTCAAGTATTGAATACACTAATTTTGTAAGTCTGAATATTATAAGAGTTTCTTAACTTTTTTATAAGACATAGATACATGTAATTCCGTAATTCCGTATGGAAAAGTAATTCAATAAGGAATGAAAGAACACACGTGGAGGCACGGAATAAATTTTTATTAACTCTCGTAAAATTTTTCGTGTCGCTAAATACGTTTTCGCAGTTCCAAAGGGATTGCCCCAGAATAATGAAAGGGGTAGGAATGTCCTGCAGTTTATAGTCCTCCCTTTGGAGTTTCGCGCTATTAAAACTTTGCATTTGCACTGACTTTATACTTTCAGTCGTAACTAGTAAATACATATTATAGACTTTCATTGTGCGGATTTTACGAATGTAATCTCTTACCTTTCGAAGAAATAATCGAAAAGTATGAAACACCATTATATAAAAAATTCCGCTATATTCTTCAAAGGGCAGGTATGTAACTGTTACCGGTTTTAGCGAGCTATATCCTGTATATTCAACTATTATTACTTCGTGTTCCAGACGCACAAGACAAGCGTCATTAGCAGCATTAGTAATGAATGCCCATCGAGGACAACGTGCGGTCCTACAAACTAATTGCGATCCCCAACATACACACTACGTCCAAAGCAGTCATACGTGCGCAAAAAGAGGCTGCAGATGCGTACACATGCATAGAGCTCTTTACGCATGTATCACATCGGCTCCATTAACGAAAATTTCCGACCTGACCCCGTCTGTTCAATTTACGTTGAAACGCGATCGTAATCAACTTTGTCGATTGAGCAGATACCGATGTGCGCCCCTTAATATCAGGAAATTTCATATTTCCTCCATTTAAACGCATAATTCGATCCAAGTACATTAATTTCTCTCTAGTCTGTGCTGGTACTCAATTTTATATTCTACATTCGTCCCAGAGTTTGTAACTGGAAGAAAATGTGGCGTTTTTAATATGATAAGATCATTAACCTAAGCTGAGAAAAGTTTTTCCAAAATATTGTAAAAATAATCCATTTCTCAGGAAAATAATGTTTCTTAAAGTATAAATTGCATTTTCTAAATTATTGTTAATAATATATGAAACTATATTATTATGTTAAGAAATGCAAATTATTATCTTAAGAAGCAATATGAAAATATGTTACATAATTATTTAATAATTCTTTATTGTGATAATCTATTTCTTATCTTTTTATAAACTAATTAAATAAAACAAAATATTTAATATTTGTACACAAAATTAGTGCGCAAGTATAAAATTTGATGTCTGCAAGTATTATAAAATATTACGATATATTAAAATATGCTCTAGCTGGTACATCTAACTTTTAGACATCTGAAGAAACCATACATCTAATAGCAATATTTTGACAGGGGACGTGAAACAACGGAGAAATCATACGCCATCCCGATATTAATAAAGAATATTCCAACTCTGCTGATCGCGAAATATTTTCGCGCTACGTTTCTCGAAGACCTGAGATACGAGTGTTTTTCGATGAAACTCTCGTGGCGCGCGTCCTCCTTCTTTCGCTAGGTCCGAGGAAAAAGAGAGCGCAAGACATTCACCCTTTTGCTCTTCTTACTCGACCCCCTTGGGTCGAAGGTGGTGACATCGGTGTGTACGTGTGTGTGTATGTGTGTGTGTATGTATATGTCGAGTGTTTTTATTCCATTACCCCAGCAGCACAGCGCCATCCTCTTAACCACTTACTTAACCCACGACCTTCGGCCTTGTCTCCCCCGCGTTCGCGTTTGATGGCCTTCGAAAACTCAAATATTATCCGTCGTTCGATCCTGTCCCCGCTGAGAACAGGGACGCCCCCGGGGCCAGAGGATCTCGAGGATCCTCTCGATTCCGTCCCTCTCGCTAAAGGAAGTGTCTTCTTCCCCGGAAGTGTCTTAAACCTAATTCTCGTCGGCTCTGACAGCGTCAATAATGTTTCTATCGGCCACCGTGATTCTCATTCGATTACTTGTCGCGAGTGCCGATACACCGTCCTCATTACACGCCTCACCGTCAATTCATGCCAATCTTTTTCACGACCGGCAGTGTCCGCGATCACGAGACGACTTACCATCTTAGGCGTCTCAGACAGCAGAGGCATGATTGAAAAAATTGACTTAAGAAAAGTTTTATCGTTTAAAGTTTCTAACACTTAACACACTTCGACGCTGGAATTTTTTCTACAGAAGAAATCAAGGTTTTAGTAAGTTTGGCTTTTGTATGAAAATTTTTTCAACAAATCGGGATTTATTTTTTTCTTAAAAATATTGTCAAGATAATAAATAAAAATAAATTTTATAATTGAAGATGAAGAAAGAATATTTTTTTAATAAAATCCGATTCGCTTTTAAAGGTTTAAAAAATTAAATTCTTTCAATCGAATTTTAATATTTGATATTAATTAGAACTCTAAAATAAATAATTTATGAAAAAGATGGTATTTAAATGGATCGAGGAATCGTTGAATTGAAGGAAAAAAAGTGTCATATCTTGCGTTACAAGGTTCATGATTAAAGGTTTTCTGTCAATTAGAACAAAATATTCGTTCAACTGTGATTTTGCCGGAAACGATAAAGCGCCACGAATATGACATAGTCGATTGAGCAATACAGATCATTATAGATGTGTCGCTGGTTATACTTCGTAACACTTACCTACATTGTTCGTGTTTAAAGAATCGCTTCTTTTCTAAAATAGAATTCTGCTTTATTTGCAATGAAAGTTTCCCCGAACGAAATACGTATCTCTCCACCTTTCTTTCGACAGCAATTTGCAATTTTCATCTCCGTCGATTTTGCGCCACGGTAACGCGAACAGGCCGAAAACTTCGCGCATCGTTGAACTTTTTATTGCGCGATGCGCACTGCGCATTTGCGCGAAATTTGCGTCCGCAACACGTGAGCTCGGAAATCTACTATTCCACTTCGTTAATGAAAGTGATATAACGTCCGGAATGAGATGCAAATGGCCGTGGGATGTGGTTGAAGTGCAGATACCGGCCGAATGGGTTTTTATCTAACACCCCGCGCGCCGGCAAGCATAATGCGTTCCTTTTTACTCTTTCAAATCGGATCATTTCTATTTCTCTCTGTCAACCGTGTATTTTAATGCGCGCGTCGTTTCGGAAAGGCATCAACTGGCCGAATTTTGAAAGCTTAATACGGCGTAACGCGTTGCCTCGAACGGAATAATTAAGAGCGTCCCATATTCCATCCCGCGGCGCGGCCATATTTCCGCTTTTGCGAACTTTTGCCTTTGCAAATCTCGTTGCATTAAAAGTATTAGCAAGCTCTTTCAGTAGATTTTAAACTTGCCGTGGATAACTTTAATCTTCTCAACTTTATTTAATGCCGACACTTTAATTATTGCGATTTTAAAAAAAATCCGTATCACAATCTTTCTGGATTTCAGTACTTTTTACATCATTACACGTGAATCCTTTTATATAGGCAAATATCTAGAATATCAAGATATCTCTCTATTCTCTCTATCTCTCTGTCGTTGCAAAATATTCCAATTCAGAATAGTTAAATTTAATGTCTTACACTTGAAAACCATTCGACGTCAATTTACACATATGCCACGTTGGATGCGATCTCGTATACATCCCCCGTATATGAATACATTTTCAACTCGCATAGGACCTGTTTCATTTTATTAATATTTATAAGCGAACGTTGTGTTAGCGTCGAATCGAATCGGACGCTAAAATTGCTCACGCGTGCACACATACTCGACATTCCCGATTCGTAATAAATACGCCCTGGATATGCCAAGTCAGAAATGCTCGCATGACAAGTAAATTAGTTATAGACGTTAGTTGGCCATGACATACCATGTTCCTAATGGTTACAATTATGAGTTCGTCACCACTTTCTGCAACGGCGCCGAAGTTACGGATCGCTCGTAACTGCTCGCTTTACTCCGAGATTATTCGAATAATAGTTTAAACCTGGTATATCGAGTCGGGTGCGTTCGCAGGCGGTCTCATTTTCGAGTTTCGTATGCTCGATAATATGAATAGTTTTCGCGCATACTATTACTTGTTCCTTTATTTTTCTTTATCCATTTCAATAACGTTCGTATTGATAAATATAGCGATCCTTCAGTAAAAAGTTCTTGTGCTAAATTATAAAATTAAATTTCATTTATCAGCTGATTAAATTCCGTAGCATAATAATGAGCTGATTAAAAATAATGAGCGATATAATTAATAGTAAATCTGTTTCACACAACGAGCGCGTGTGACAAATTCAGTTTTCAAGCATGCATACCTATGAATTGCGTGTCGGAAAAGGTATGTTAAGTTTCAGCATGTCTAATGTTCATTTTTACCAATGTAGATTAATCTCGGTTTAACTTATCTTGTAGCTTTTTCCAATTTTCAGAATTAGAGAAAGATAGAAAGTAAGTTAAACCAAGATTAAAGTTAATCTACATCAGTAGAAATGTGGCATAAGAGTTTGACAAAAAAATTTCATTGATTTTTTTAATCGACTTAATTCGCACTAATTCCAATCAATCGGCAAATCTTCAAACACGAGAGCGCGAAACAAGGTATTCGTCGCGACGATTTCGAGCAATTTCATTTCGAATGATGCCGGGCATCCTACTACTTTGATGCAAACGAACCTTTCAAAATCACTTTCCGATATTCTTTCTCCTACGACGAAATACATGCGTCACGATGCCGATCGTCGTGGGGTACACAAGCGAGACAAGCCTGCGGCCGTAAATAAAAGAACGATCGGCCGAGATAGAAGGCAGCCAGCCAGTCACTGATGTACTGATATTTTCCCGCGAGATATCGAACGCTTCGAGCGTGTAGAGAGAAATCATGTACCGAGATCAAATCCATCGAGAATTTCTTTCATAAATCAGAAACAATAATCTGAAATAAAAAAATCTGAAAATGATATTACAATCGTGCGGAAAGTTAGGAATTTTTATTTCGGCCGGATCGGAACGACCCTTTAATCCAACGCCGCAAGGTTCCACGTGCATATGAAATTATCGCGAGGAAAACCAATTTATCAATACTTCTACAAGTGATAATTATCTTGAAATATGAAGACAGCTTCAAGTCGTCTTTCAATTGGAAAATTTTGAATGGATATATCGATTCGAGTAGCCTCGTTGAAATTTCGAACGGATATTGATTGGGAAGGCCAGCAGTGCTCCAAGCGCAATGCACGATATACTTTTTGATGCATACGACCGCGGTCGTGTTTATGTTAATGTAATTTTGTGTGGCGACGACGGTGCTGAAATAACGACTAAGCGCCGACAGATAAATCGTTTCTGCATACGCATGTGATATGCATGTTTCTCGTTGTTGCGTAACAGTAGCGGAACAATTTCGCTCGCGCCACAATTGAATCGCGCCGCTCGGTTTCGAGACGATCCAGAAGGCGTGAAGGGAAGCCGTAAGGGTATCTCGCGTACATGGCGCTTTCTCTCTCGATTATTATTATGGTGAAGACTGAACGAGGAAAAATACCAACTTTTAATCTTTTTTTCATTCGAAAAGATTATAACAGTTATTTATAAAAAGCGTACAGTTTTAATAATGTTAGTGAAGACATACAAATAGAAATTGGAAAAATATATAAAACAATCTTTATTTAATTTTAAATAGATTAAAATAATTATGTAGTTTATAATATATATACAGAGTTTTTTTATACATACGTATAATTTTATAATTGTAATCTCTATTTATTAAACAGTTATAATTTAAAATTATGCAAACGCGCGCGAGTGCACACACACTCACAACCATCTCCAATCCCCCCCACACACTCATTTTTCCATCCCCCAATCCTCCCATACCCTCATCTCCTCCTCTTTCCTTCATATATATAATATATTATATATATAATATAATATACAGATTATACTTATTATTCGTCGCTCGATTTCAGTTTTCATCTCCAAATAATTAACAAACATCCAGATGGCGATATAATGCCTTAATAACATCACTCACCCATGAAAGTTTGTTCAACCGTTACATTTTGTGGCATGGTGGATATTGTTTAAGCAGGCGATATAAATACATTTGCAAGAGGTGAGTCAACAATTGGGCTAGCGGAGCGAGCATAACGTGAGTATTTCTACACGGTATTAGTATCATTAGTCCATATTGTGGTTGTCAGCTTGTTAAGCTTAGGTAGCGAAAAGCAATCGATGAGTGGTTTGCCCAAGCGGTCATTGCTTACTGCTGCTATGCAGAAGCACGAGCAAAGTGGAACACTCCGATGGTCGGAATGTCCGCAAAACAAGTTTCAACAGAACGGCAGGTAAAAGGTGTGGAGCGCAAAGTAGAAAATACCAAATTAAGTTGCGGTAGAACTCAGCGAACCAGTGTTGCTCGAAAATGATTTTGAATCACTAAAAAGTAACGGCGATTAAATTCAGCGATTTAATTAATGAACAGCTTAAAATATTATGACAAAATGCATCATGATAATAGTTATTGTTTAATACATAAACTTACGGATATGCAATTTAATATAAAATAATAGGAATGATGCGGTAAGGCGAGGAAAGGACGGGGGAGAAATGGGAGCAGAAAGGGCAGAAAATTCGTTTCCGTCAGAAACCGATGAAAAACAATGATTTTAGAGATGGCTAAAATGGCGGTTAAGCTCTCAGACAAAACATACGCGGGTTTTATCCTCCGCGGCGTAAACCAATTTTACCGTAAGCACACACGTCCCGGAATTGAATCGATCCGGTTTCTAAAGCCCGCGGGACGGAATATGTTTTATTGCTGATTTCCTTGCTTGCCATCTTGCCGGATCGTAGTCCGGAACCAGGCTCGCCGGCAGATTTTGCGCTGTAGGAAAAACACATGCGCAATATAACATAATTGATTCAAATTCCGAGAGATTGCGGCGTAGGATCCTAAATCCTGCGGTACAAAAATTCCGGAAATTCGAAAATCTCAAAATTACCACAGCATTTCCCTAAAATTCTTTAAACTCCTCGCGAAATGTCTGTTCAATGTCGTCGCGAGGCGACGGATTATCCGAGCGCAGTATATACGTAGCCGCAGGCAAAACGCAACTCATCCATAACAATTCGTAATAACGTTCAGATAAACCGCCGGGAACATCCGCAGAGAGCGTCGGTAGATGCGCGGCGTTAAAGGCGGCCTGCTGACATTTTTTTTCCTGTTGCGCGGTTTGGAAACAGGGTCGTGCTGATTGGCAGTGGTCACCCGGTTTTCCCAGGTCACCATGGAAAGTTGAACTGGCTAATGGAAATTTGTTCGTTCCGCCGAACACACGTCCAGTCGCATGACATATCGCCTCTTCCCTCTTGCCATCATCTCTCCTTGTCCTCCCCTCCTAGAAAGCCCCGAAAGTGCGCATTGCTCGTTTTCATCCTTCTGGACCTCCACGCGACTTTTTCGGCATTTGTCACTCCTCTACGAATCCCTCGCTCTCAACATATATGTATGTGTGCGTTTTATATCGAGTAAATCGGCCGTGTATCTGCTTAAAATAGATCAGAGAGAATCAGACGAGAGGTGAAGAAAAGATTTAAAAAATTTTAAAAACGATTGAACGAAAAAATTGAAAACAAGTTGTCGTTTAATGTCAAGTAAATTAATAAAAAGGAAGGAGCGGAATAAAGAAATATTCAACTTCTTACATTTAATTACTTAAAATTACTTTAATTCCAAATAGATTATATCTCGATAAACTTTGATTCAATATAATTATTACTGCAG
The DNA here is from genome assembly GCA_011636635.1 of Tetramorium simillimum. Lineage (NCBI taxonomy): Eukaryota > Metazoa > Arthropoda > Insecta > Hymenoptera > Formicidae > Tetramorium > Tetramorium simillimum. The sequence continues at coordinate 11,712 of VBVQ01003188.1, read as the reverse complement.
TATTTAACATTAAGAATTAAAAGTTATCATTATAATATTAGCTTTTAATGAGATTTTTATGAAATAAAATTAATACAAAACTCATCAAAGAATTTATAATAGAACGCGTGCAACATTTGATACCTCAATCAATTTATGAAATTCTTCTTCTCTTGCAACGTAAAAAGAAATTGTAAAATACTTTATTTAAATCAACATATTCGCTATAATATTTCTGCATTTCAATGAAGCCGTTAAATTAGCCTTAGTTTCACACCGTGACATTTTATTCTCTCTTCCCTCTTTCTCTCTCTTTCTCTCTTCTACTTTGTACTCTTCTCCCCTTCTTCTTATCCTTACGTCGATTCACGGGCCGTTCCTTTTTTCATCAACTGGCGCACGCTTAAGTCTCACATCAACAGCATTCAACCTCATGTATATATGCATTTCGATTACGGAGGAATATTCGGTAGGAAGGTATGAAGAAAGGTAGAAAAACTAGGAGGAAGAAATATAGTATATTGTCGACGAGAGAACCGCGCCAGAAAGTCCTCATCAGATATCTGCCTGCTGCAATTTTCCCGGACGATTAGGTGTTTCCGGCGAGAAAAAAACCTACTACCTCTTGCCGACTTTTTCCGTTAGAAAATCGATACACTGCCGGAAGATGGCCGTCATTGTTCAATCTCGCTGCGTGAGAGGATAATAAAATTGTTCCGAACAAGATTAATAGATTTCAGTGAAACAGGCAAACTGATGAGTTAGGTAAATTCGTGGCAGTCCAACAGATCTCAGGGAGTTGTTTAACTCGCACTTCCCTCGGTTGTCCTTTACGGTTGCGGAATGTAAATGCGGCTACGCAAATAACAAGACGCGCCGCAACTCTCAGGAAGTTCGCGGACGAAGAAGGGATATTTGGTTAGTTCGAGACTTCGAAAAAGGCTTTTTTTACGTGAAATATTTTGAAATAATGACTTTAGAACATAAAGACAGACAAATATTCGACAGTCATGAATTTTGTTAGGTACAAACTAAATACAATTATGTTCATTTCTTATTAAATATTGTTCAACAATTGCTTATCAATTTTAAATTTGCAATCACAAATGATACCTAACGGTGCTTTGTAATCATACATTGAACCATTGTTAACATTCACTGTATCTTCGTCAAAATCTCCATCAATGCAACTTTGACGAAGTTTGTCTATCGTGCGGTATTATCATCCGATCGTGTCGCAAACTGCTCAAATTTAACGAAGGATTTACCGGTCGCTTCGAAACACAACGCTATCGCAGTGACAGATTCGATACGTTCTCGATACTCGATGAAATATCGTCAAACAAGCACGTATAGATGTCATCGACAGTCAATCTGAAATGACAGAGAGTAGGTTGTTAAATAGGCCATCGCATTGATTATGTGCGCCACGAGGTATAATACTTTTCACTTACACGCTTTCAATGAAAATCCACATTATAAAAATTAAAAAATATTTTCTAATTTCTTAATCCTATCTTTAATTCTTTTATTTCCTTATTCTTCACATCTTCTATTTTTCTACTTTTGACTTTTCTTATTTTCTATTTGTTTATTCTATTCTTAACTTCTTTGATTCTCTTATTCTTTGCTTTTTAATTTTTTTTTAATTTCCAAATTTAATTCCAAATTTCAATTATTTCATTAGAATCGTAACAATATCATAAAAAAAGCTATTAACATATATTGCACTCTTTTCTTTCGCATAAGTTTTAAATATAATTAAACTACGTAATTTCGCGTGATATATTGAGAAATTGAAAAACGTAGGTCAAAGGATGTCACGCTGGTTAAAAATTCCGTCGTTCTTAAAATTGACCCAAGCGGGTGTAAACGACGCACGGAAAAGCGCGGCAATTAAGCTTTATCGAGTCTTGCACGAGCAATTTTCGGCTGGGCGTGTACAGGTGCATCCACGATAAAGGGATGTCAAGCGGCGACGATGAATGTCATGCATACGTTACGCCTGTCCCCCGAAGCGTATTGCGACCGAAACGTTCCATTAATTGCGTTCGAGCGCGCTTCCAATCTCACTTGTGAGGATTATTAAACGAAATTATCTTACGTCGGCTATCCACACTTCCGTGACTCTCCATCGTCCCTTGCAAACGCGGGGAGCAAATATGATAGTGCAAAATAATAATCGTTGTAGCTCGACTTGGAGCCCGACTTTACAAAAATTAAAAATTAATAACATAATTTGTTTTGCATTTCGTTTGTACCTGTTTGTGCCGCGCTTTATTAAAACGGTAAAATCACTATTTTTAAGATATTAAATGGCCAACGGGAATATTTTTTGTCGAATCGATTCTTTGTTAAAAAAAATATTGCGCGATCATCTTTTAAATAGGAACCGAATGTGATAGGGAATTATATAATTTATTGTTTTACGATTCTTTCCCAACAATTATTTTTTTAAAAAACATTCACTGTGAACTTTTCGTCGATATAGGTAAATGTAAAATTTAATAAATTTCATTCCTGATTTGTTAATGACATATTAATTTTATTCCTTTCGGAATGTTAACAGATGTTAATAAATATGTGTTACACGTATCTACCTCGAGATCTCATTGAATTATTTACACGATGTTAATTGAGTGCTTCATAAAATAAATACACTTAATTGTAGAATGTAAGCATATTTTATTGTAACATGTAAAATACAATAGCATAAGAATTTAACTCATAAAGCTTTTTCACCATAATAGGATCAATTAAACGAAATTAAATATTTTACGTTTTACCGGCTGCATATACCATCGTGATGTTAAAACCGGAAAAATGCGAATTAGCTGAGACAATAGGAGCTTGCAAAGGCAATTAAGAAGCGTTATTCCATGATTTTTTGGGGGAAAAAAATAACAAACTAATGCAAAATTAGCAGTAGCATAAATTCGTATCAGGAAAATGCGCAGTGTACCAATTATTTTTGATTAAGTTAATGAACGAAAAATAATTCAACGTAATACTCTTTTATGTCTATCTTTGTAAAGCCAACCCAGCTCACTTTTGGGAGTCACGTATGCGAAACGGGCGTGTAACTGGCGCCGTTAAAGACACAATTATCGTTGCAACAGCCCTTTTTCACCCCCAACCCGCCTGGCCGGACTAAACCCAATCTCCATTGCATCCCAGTACGCATTCCCGCGAAACACATCAAAACAATATAAAGCGTACGCGTCGCATTTCCCGTCGTGCACGCGCGTGTTGGGATAACGACGACATTCCCAGGTCGCGCGAGTGTGCGTCCTCCCATACTGATAACACGGCGACAGCAGGTTGATGCACATCCCGATATGCATCCGCCGTTTTATGCAAAACGCAAGGAAATAAAATTCAAGGGGGAGGGGGAAATAAACCGGAGGGGTATTAATCTCAATAAAATATCGCGAGAAATAACTCCGACGCTTCGCCGGGCCCTCGACGAAGATGTGCAAAACGGCGCGATCGAGAAATTCGTTTGACGAAATCGTATATCGTTGACGCGCAAACTCGCAAAACTCGCGATGTATGTAAACACACGTTGGAAACAATACAAAGCGCGGCCGTCGCGCGTTTCCGTAAACGGTATTTCGGCGGTGCCGCGACACGTCGTCGTGTGTGCCGTTGCCCTGTTCGACGAGGGTCGTATGTAGCGCACGGATCGCGGCGCGGCGCGGCGCCCGAGTGTGCGTACCGCAACGTACGTGTGGACCAATATTGGCTGCCAAGTGAGGGATGCGGCACACGCTGCGCGTTCGAACTCTCCGCCGGCTCGGCCGTAGCCGGGAGGGAGGGAGCGGCAGCCGTCTTCGACTCGCGGCGCGGGGCATCGTTTCGCGGGCGGGTCCGCCCGCGTGTTCCCGACGTCTCACGTTGCCCGATAATGGGCTTCACGCATCCCGCTCCGACTTTCAGAGAAATGTCTCGCGGCGCGCGCCCGCTTCGCTCGCGTCGCTACGTTATACGCTTATCTAAATCGATTCCTCCCGAAATGCGACGATGGAAACATCTGAAGTCATATAAAGCAATATCTTCGGGCGATAGATATAATAATAATAATAATCTTTATTGCAGTGTACAAATATCGTAACAATAAGAAGACAAGATAAAATATAAAAATCAGTAGTACATGCAAGTGGAGAGGAACAAAATTGTTGCTACGCGAAATATTCTAATAACAGAGCAAAAATATGAAAAGTTAGTAGGTACATTTGCATACATTGTAATTACACGAAGACTACGTATATGATCATATATACTCGCACATATGCAAAACGTAGCATATAATAGGTAGCAAAATACGCAAACACATATGACGCATAATTTGCATATGACAATTCCGTCATTGAAGTAAATAACGCGTACGAGAAGGGGATGGTACGTGTTAGTGCACAAATAATAGTTCATTGAGTTAGGCAATATTAGCTTTTCAATCATAATATTTTTCGTTTTGGAAAAAATATCCGTGAAAGTTTAATACTATCGAAGTTACGTGAATGATCGTAATAATATGATCTTATATTCCATGTACAAAGGAAAGTAAATCATTCGTGCGTACTAATTCAATTAAATGCAATTAATATTAATGATATCATAAAAATATTTCAATGTAATTCATTTATTCAAAATTTATATTAGCACTGAATTAACATGTAATTCATATATATTCCAAGAAATTTTTCTTTCGGAGCAATGATAATATCGACATACAATTCATTCAAATATCACGGAGTAGTGGTGCTGTCTAAACGCTCGGACACAAGAACAAGTGTCTAAGAAATGCGCAGCGTAAAGAAGCTAATTAGAATTTCTTTGTGAAAGACGGCGGCTTAATAAAAGTGCAAACTTTAGTCACGACGTCGGACGTCGGTCGTTATAATAAATGTTAGGCGCGCGGCGATTCGCCCGAGAAATGTCAGCATGGTAAGCCATTGTCTCAACTCGAACAAAGCACGGCGACCTTTCTCCTCAGACATTAGCTTCTATGACTTTTATCGTTATTACGAAACGCTGCAGGAAACTCAACTTCGACGCCATGAAAATAAGGTGGGGTCATTTGGGTGATTCTATTTAGCTTCTCAGAAAATGTAGCACCGATTTATTCTCACGATATATGCACCGAAAAGAGAACGATACTCGCCTTTTTATTTTATATATGTATATATATATATATATACGATTTTTTTTTATCTGATCTGCTTTCGATATCTCTTTCATTTCTTCTCCCTTTCGTATAATCTCTTATTCATTTTAATTCGCAGACAATGTTTAATCAATAGCACAGATTTTTGTGTGATCCCGCTTCGTCATTCAATTCCCACGAATATTAACTTATACGAGCAGGTTTTGCGACGTCCGTTTCCAATTTAAATTGTAATTTCGCGGGCGGTATATATCCGCTGCTTTTTGTTAAAAATCGATGTTGATATGAGAGCGGCGCGCAACTCAGGCACTGCATCGTAGAAGTTTCACAGCGCGATGAAGATTCCCCCACAGGGGTCCTTCTAGCCGCCTTGGGTATAGTATCATTTATCTGACTGCCAGCCCGCAAATTTATAGCGCGTAGTCTACAAACAAGCATGTTATCTCGACACAAGCGCTCACAACGCATCATTAATCCTTTACGGAAAAGTTATCGTCAACGTGAAACGGATCTGATCGAGCTCTTGTCTCGCTTTAATACCTCCCCGGCGCTGAGTTTTATTATAAAATATCTCGCGCGTTAAATCTTACTATCAAACTATACATTTTAAACATATTTTCCAAACATTAACGGATACTAAAATAATGAAATATTTTATCGAAACGTAATGTAATGCTGCCAGCGATTAAATCCGCTTACGTCACGTCAGTGATAAAAGCTTCAATCTAAATTCCTAAATAAATAATTAATGCACCATTTGACAAATGCTCCTCGCGCTCGGCGGCATAAATAACTGCGACGCGGGATCATTCCACATTCAACGCGACGTTCCGTTCCGGATCTCACGCTCCGGCGAAACAACGCGCAAGAAAAATCGGGCGCACGCCCACCTACATATATTCAGCCCGGAGACGTCCTTTAACGTCTAACTGCGCGTTCAATTTCGTCGTTTGCACATCTTTCAAAAAGTTGAGCCCATAAAAAGCACGAGGTCGAGGTGGGGAACGGTGCCGAAGACATTCTAGGAAGATCCTCGATCCCCTAAGGACATTTCGCTCACATCGAACGTCCTTTCCCTTTATCGTCCCTTCCTCCCTCTCGCCTTTTCTTCTCGTCATTCTCGCTCCGAAAGAGGACACGTTAGAATCCTTTGCCATGCACGTTCTAACGCGCGAGTATCCCCTCCGCGCCGTAGTCGTCAATTCCGACTTTGATATAACACCTACGCCTTTGTACGTAACTCGGGGATCAGCTTCCTCGAGCGAGCGGGGTGATTTAGGCGCTACCCTGGGAAAAAGCCCGCCGGCCGGGCTCGGAGATCGGGAGCGGGAAGATCGGCGCGATTCGCGTATATCAAATTGAAAAGTCGAATTTGAGGGGGCGAGAAACGACGGGCCGACGACGACGACGACGACGACGACGAAGTCGGCGGAGTGCGCGACGACGAACAAGGGTCGAACTTCGGCAATCTCAGTAACTCAAGCTGGAGGCCTCGCGCCGTTTCTTGAAATTCGCGGAAGGTAGTAACAAGCGGGGGGCATCCCTCCTGGACTAGGGAACTACCTACCGAGGATGATTCCGGGACAGATTGGACCCTGGCCATTTACCCGTCTTTGTACCCACGGGAATATCTACGATTATTATCCGGAAAGCCACTTTGGATATTGTCACACCCGATAGAAAATTATCATAACAAGCTGAAGATATGTTCGCAAAAACCATTTTCATTTTTTTTTATTGTAATATAGTTTATTTTAAATGTTGGAATAAATAGCAACTATTGTTGATATTGAGACATTCTTTACTTAAGAACAAATTAGGATTAATAATAATCTTTTGTAACGAAATTATAATGATAGGTATAATAATTTTCCAATGAAATGATGTTATATGTCGTAGGCAAATAGGTCATTATAGAAAAGCAGCTTTTAACTATTTCTGACTAGACAAATGCTATCTTTGCTGCTCTAATAGACAGATAGCAGATAGTATATGTCTAGTCAAAAATTATTTTCCTATAATAATCTATTTACCTGTGACATACGTATACGTATCGTAATGTGTACGTACGGAGAGGAATAAAATTAGGACGGGACTTTCGAGTTACTTAGACGACGATACAGTCGTGAAAAATTCGATGTCGCGCGTCTGGAGCGGCCTGGAACCGAGTCTGCAAAGGTACGATCGTGCCGGGCGGCGTGCCGGCGCGCGACGGCGCGGCGCGCGGAACGATATTAAAATCGATGCCGGCAACAGATGTGCGAGGATAGCTTTACGGCGTCGGAGCCAATAACGAAAATCATTAAATTAACCTTAACCACCGGCCGCGCCGAGTATTAATAGCGTGATAATTTTATTATGTGGCGTTTACACAAAACTCGCGGGTAACCGATCGCACTCCGGTATTTAGACCCCCTTTGTACCCCACACGAATCGTTGCTCGTCTTTAACTTAATTTTTGCACTCTACAGATATTTTTGTCATTCCAATCTTAAATTTTTCATCAATCTAAATTATGATTTTTGTTTTATATATTTCTCTTTTTGTGAATTTTTCAATTTAATGAATAACTCATGATGTCAGCGGAATTTCTCAATTATCACTTGACAGATATAAAATTACAATTTTATATATACTTTTGTTCGCTCTCTAAATTTGTATTTATTAGTTTGTGCTAATTTTTTCTTTCTCAGTTAAATCGCATCAGGAACCCAGTGAGAAATGGTTGGTCAAATTAATGTGGAATCGATATTGATTCGATGTCTTTTGCGTCGAAAAGGCTTCAATTCGACGTCGATTTGATGTCTTTTCAATCATCATTTCTCACTGGGGAAGCAAAAAGTAAATACTGTATTTATGAAGACATGTTTAGCAAACAAGGCAGAATTATAATGATTAAATGATTATTTCGTCTACATTAACAGATCTAATTAATTGACTAAATTAGAATCCGAAAACCGTCAATGGCTGTCGATCTTCTCTCGCAGTTAAGCGAAGCTCTGATTTAATTAGCGGTGGACTTAAATTCGCTTCGGTAAGCAGGACTCGTCGCAGGACTAATAATAAAATGCATCCTCTTCGTGACGAGCCTTCCCATCACGCAAATTCTCCCTTTTCCCCCTATCAGCGCCCCGGTATGTTGCAAGTTGGATTAAAACTTTGGAAGTTTCTGGGATGGCGCGACGTGACGCCACCAAGAATCGGTATACTCGACACACGGAACCACGGAGAGAGGACGAGAGGCCAGAGGGTCCTTTGCGCTTCTTTCTCCATGATGCTGCGCCACTCAGTTAAGCGTGAAACGAGCATTTTAAAAATAATTAAAAACATTGCGGCAGACATTTCACGAGCTTGAGCATTATCATGTGAACTTCGTAAAGAAATTACTTACGAAAAATTGCCATCGACTTTTTTTCTTTCATTTACGCAAAACTCTCCCGCACGTATATCAATTTTTAATAAAGTTACAAATTGTGGGATTTAGAAATCACGGTTTATCTCATTACGTCTTCTCGTTAGTTTTATTTAATGTATATAATCTTTAACAGACTTTTATTAATAATTAAAAATTATTTTCATTATTACAATAGAAGCTACAAAATTTCACAAGACGGATTATAATAGATGTTAGAATAATTATTACGATGAAAATTGAGAGAGATGAATATGTGACATAACATATAAATCGCTTCATTTAACTTATCATTTAACTTATTATTACATCGCAGAATGCTTCAATCAGGTCGATTTTGTCGCTCCCTTAAAAATATCATATGCTAAATCGATGTTTCACTACCAATATCGAAATTGAATTAATAAAGTAGGTTAATATTTCACAATTTGACATGCTTTTCCGGTCGAGCGATAATGTTGCACCGACTTGCTGGAGATAAAACGCGCGGAAAGGAATTATTAAGCAAATAACGTGTTAATAAAACAAAAATTATACTGCCAAATTAATGTTCTTTCATCAATACTGGTCAATTTAGAATTTCTATTATTAATTAAAAAAGAAGAGGTTATTTTAAGTGACACGTGCCGCTCAAAATCTCTATACGTGTATATCATTATGTAACGCTATCGATAATGTTAAATATTCCGCGTTTCCTGTGGAATGCGAGCACAAGGCGGCGGGGGAGCTTTATCGGGCATGTCCCGGATCTAGATTCGGGTGATACAGCGTTGCAGAATAGGGATTCCGACGCGAGAGACCTTTGCAAGACCGGGGGCCAAACAGGCGGAGATGTTGTGTGCTGGTAGGGACGCGGAAAACACGAAAGCGTAAACACTGACTTAAATCACCGTGCACGCCTCAGGGGAGGATTGACGCGCGGTGTGTGTCGAAGGATACCGAACTCTTCCCCCCTCTCGCTACTCCCTACCCCTTTGTCGCGCCAACGAACGTGGTGGAATGATGAGGTGTCGTGCCCGGATAGAGAGAGAGGGCTTTCCGGACCGCTATCCCATCTGATTCCGTAATCCATTCCGGATACCTACGGCATCCTCCTTACTTCCTTTCCTTCGGCATCCTGCAGCCCATCCTGGCTCCCGGCTAAGGCGAGGTCCTCCCCCCCCTCTCGCTCCTCCCGCCGCCGTCGCCTTCGCCGTCCTCCTATTGGCATCCTATCGCCAGGACACGAGACGAGAGCGACGAGAGAGAGGCGACGACAGCGCGGGGCATCAGTCTTCTGTGTCTTCGCACTACGTCCGGGGCCCTGAAGATTCTCCGAAGAAATTCCTCGGCTCGATTCGCTCACGCGCTCGCGCGTCCAATACAAATACTGTCCCCGTTCGACGTACGTCCGCTCTCCTTTCCTCCGGAGAGCGTCGTGCGTCGGTAACGTGGAATCTGCGAAATTCAAATATTCCGCTGAGAGAAAAAGGTGGAGAAAGAAAAGGGGGGGGGAGGGCGAACGAGCGGAAGATCGAGGAAGGGAGAAAGAGTTATTTATTCCGTGCTTTCCGGATGAATCTGCTTCAAGCATCTAAAACAGATAGTTGCAAACGGTTACAATACTGCCGACAAGGGAGAGTCAGCAATGCGTAAATTCAAAAGATTTCGAACACGGCCGGAATTTTAAGTAGTTTGAATACGGGAACTATTTTTTTGTCACGGGGGTGAAGAATTTGGGTTTAGTAAATAAAACAACTGTAATCGTATAACACGTTGCACCGCAGTCTGACTACAAAACGAAGGATTGCGACGATACGCGCGCACCCGCTCTCGCGCAGCCACACGTCGTGTCGCGATATTAAAAGGAAGATTATTTTGGAATGTGCAGGGGACAGTGATAAAAGAGCATCTAAAGAATTTTTCCGTCCTGCAGGATGGAATTATGAAGCTATCCGAAGGCGTTCTAACGTCGTGTATGGCAATTTGTGCTCGATATATAATTTCCTCATGCTTCCTCATACAAATATGCAGGACGCATACTTCGAAGAAGTATATGCATAAAATAACCGAGATTATACAGGCTGTCCCAGGAGGTACCGAGCCGTCTTTCACATAGGAATTTCGTTAGGTAAAAGTCGACTACAAGTTAGTAAAAAAGAAATTGAAAACACGGAAGGAATGGCAATACATTCCCCTGTATTTGGCACGAGAGGCAGAAAGAGAGAAAGAAAGAGGGTGAGAGAGAGAGGGGGAGGGGAAAGAGTGTCAGGGGATTGAGCGATCGAAAGGGGAACGTTTGCAAGACATCAGCGGCGCTAATGTCTTCTCCGTGGGATCGCATTCACGACGTATGAAAATATACGAGAGCGACCGGGATGAATATGTTTCGCGGCTTTTATCGATCATTGTCGTCTCCCGCCGAGAACTAAATGCGAAACGCATTTCGCACCACGAGCTACTTTAATGTCCGCAACAAGGCTCGCCTCGCGCGCGGCTATTAAGGTAATGTTATTTAAACGCGATAAATTGCTCCGCGCGCAATTATAAAGAATAATGCCGACTGCGGAAAGTAATGTACGATACGAAAGGAATGCCGAGCCTTTTATAATTGCGCCTCACTAAATTTATCCAGTTACCTCGTCCAACATCGATGAGAATATAAATACAGTAAATAAATATCGCGGTATTTAAAAATATAGTAAAAAAAACGAGAAGAATTATAAGAGGACAATTATTCGGTACATCTTTTTGGATCTTCAATTTTCGCAAAAGTCACGTGAATGAATGAATCACGCAAGATCTCTGAGAATATTTTCCATGCAATTTTCTTCAGTTAAAATAAACAGTAAAATAAAACGGTTGGTAACCCGTGAAAAAAAAGTGATTAACATTAATTGATTAATAGTGTATAGACATTGGCGTGATGAAACACATCGAAAATTCCACGCTCCTGACGACGGCGAGGTGTTCCTCTTTCTCGTCGCGGAATAAATCGCCGCAATTTGCAGGACGTCACTACGGTGACGCAAAATTGCTTTTCTCACCTCTCTGCTCGGCGGCGCGGTAAAAGTTAAGTATCTCATCGACTTAGTCACCCGGGTATACGCGCGTCGTCCGCGCATCTTGCGGAACTTTCGCGAAGATCAAAGCACGCAGAGACGGGGGTTGGGAG
>VBVQ01003187.1:0-20168 GCA_011636635.1 Tetramorium simillimum | reverse complement strand
ATTTTAATTATCGAATGATTTTTAGGAATCATTACAATGAATTTGAAAAAGTTTCACATAGGTAGCGGTATTGACTAGAGAGTCACTGAACAACTACCTTAATATATTAAGTGAATACTAATAATAAGTAACAATTTGTTAATAATTTATCATAATATATTGATAATTATTTGTTACACAAAATTATATGTTGCAGATATTATTTGGAATACAGAAATTCATAATAGAAAAAATATTTCTGAAAATATACTTTATATAAAAGACGATGATAGATTATATAAACACAAATTAGCTGTATATTTTAATATCTAACTCGTAATAATTATTTATTAAATTAAATGTAAAAATGAGTTTTAGTGTTACTCGATTTTAAATTCGGATTTAGATCAAATATACGAGTCTTATTTCTCTTCTTTTCTTATGTTATCTGCTTCTACATTTTTCACTATTTTTGGCTATATTAATGTTCAGAATTGTATGTGTGTGTATATATATACATATGAATGTGTAATGTATATGAAGATTGTCAATGAACTCAAGTCCTTGAATTCGCTAAGCTCAAATGTAAATCGATCATCTCTAGTTTGTAATATTTTACTTTTTATTGATCGTAAAAGAGAAAGGCCAACTTGTAATATTATTTTAAAATGTTAACGGTGCCACCTTGTAAAATCTTTTCGTACACGTACAATTCGATAACGAGCAGAAATGGGATTTGCTTCATCGACTGTAGATATCCAGGTTTCAACCGAGTCGATTAAGAAAGCCTCATTAAAATCATGCTTGATAATTAACAAGAACAATTTTTCCTTAACATTAATGTTTGTACAAGTCTTCATTCAAAGCTTGGCATATTTTAAAAGCATTTGATATCGTTAACATATATTCAAAAATAAAAAAAATCTTAATATGATAAAAAATAATTTGCTTGAATTATGCTTTAATTCTGAAAAACTTTTAATTTGAAAAAACGTATCTTGTTAATTTTTAAGTTTGCATTTATTGCAATTTAATTTGTTCCCACCCAACGTATTACAACAAAAAAGAAGCCTTTATTAATTTATTTGATTAAAATGCTCGGCATGAATATCTGTATTTTAATAATACGTTTACTTAAGCATATTTTTTAACTATAGAAATACAAAAATATAAAATATTGTTACTGGAATTGAATTTATGGAGTAGTTATTACGACACGATTCTCAGAACGGACGAAGCCAAACGTATATAGAATGGTTCAGATCCAAATTTAGATCAGTGTATAGTAGGACAACATCGAACACGAAACTTGGAACGCAGTTTCTTGATCCGTTGGTTTTTCCTCTACTATTTTGTTGAAATTTCGAGAAGGTTCTATCAAACAGAGATCTTAGTTTATTCCAATTGAAAGAGCACTGCAGATACGATGAGAGAATGCAGTTATTATACATAAAGGTAAAACTAATAAAATTAAAATTGGAATTATTAAATGAGACCGATTATAAGGAAAAAGCTTAAATCTTAATTAAAATTTACATTTTGATGTCAATATCGATAAAGTACAGTGTTATGCTGACAAAAAAAAAGAAGAAACCGGAATTGCTAAAGCTTGAAAGCTAACGAAGACTTAATGTGTGCCATCGATTGTTGAGAGAAGAGAAAAAAAAAACAAAAATTACCTGCATACGATAAGTAATCTGAAACTAAATGTTCTATATATCTCTGACTCTTATACATTAATTATTCAGTATTGCAGTACGAAGTCGTATAGCGTACAGGTACGAATATTTGATATCGCTTTGTAACATATTTACATCTTAATTAACATGTGCGACTTGTATCTCGCACCGACTAAATTTGCCACTGTGTTTTAGAGATTATTGAAATTTAAAATGGATCCACGACAGCGTTTGTTTTCGATTGCATTAGTTTTATTAGTACTGACAATACGCATTCATGGCTTTGTGCGACCAATAAAAATCGGTAAGCAATACATAGTCATTCCTAAAAACTAATAAATTTCAAAAAACCATATTCACGTACCAAGTATTGAAAATATTGTTTATATTTTTTTTAAATCATTTAACAATAGAATTAGTAAGCAGAGACTGAAATAATCTAGGTTACTGACGCCATATAAAAGTAAATAGCATAAAAAGCATATAAAAAGTTGAATATGATATTCTATTTTGCAATTGTCACATATATGTTAAGAATAAGCAACAATCAAATCTATAAATCAACTGGTTTTATCTCTTTTTCTTTACAACAAATTATTGTATTTTAAAAAATATTCTATATATATGTATAAAATATGATTTCAAAATAAAACGGGAAAAGTATGTTTAGCATAAAAAAATTTCATATCATGGAAGTCAAAGAATATATATATATATCTATATATAAAAGAATTTTAGATTTAAAATTTTTGATTCAGTGTTAATGTATTTTGCGCGTGATAATACCAATATTTACTCACAAAGTCACGCAAGAAATATTTTTAACGATGTTCTCATGCTCTTACTTACAATTAGTATTGATCCGACACTCATAATGCAAATTGCATTCATACGTATAATTACTAGATATTATTAGTGTAGCTATTATTCGTGTAGTAAATATATTTAATAATTATTCGTAGATACAATTACAATTAGAACATTACTTGTGGTTATATATTAATCGTTTACTTGTGTTAATCATTAATCACTGAATACTATTCTATTCGTTAACAATATCTGTTAATTGGCTTTCTCATCACGATTACACATGCTATATTTTATATTTATTTGATTTCATTTATTTAAAAAGTATTTGATTTTTATTTGAGAAATTCTCTTTTCAAAATTATTCTTATATTTACTATATAATCATTATACAAATCCCCTAATGGGGACTTTTCTGTTATTATATTTTAACACGTTACAGATTAATTAAAATTAATCTAGTGGCATTTGATTTTTTTATTAATATATTTACGTATATTTTCTATAGGAGCCATCTTTCATAAAGGTGATGAGGATCGAAATTTTACGTTTCAAAAAGCAATTTCTGAAACAAGATACGAAAATTTTGCACCCGCATTCGAGCTTATTCCTGTCACAAAATATATCGATGATAATACTGACAGCTTTAGGACTTCTGTAGCTGGTGAGTAATGCGATAACCAATTATTTCGAATAACGTTCACATCATAATTTCAACCAAGTTTATTTTTTTAATAATTCTAAATATGTAATATTTTACTACATATTTATTTTAATTTATTTAATTCTAAAAATAGAAATTTGAAAATTTTGTTTGGAGTATCTTTATAGTTATATAATATAATTAAGATGTCAAATCATCAACTTACTTCTTTTATGATCAGAAATACACGCGTGCGAAATTGGAAAAAATGGATCTATAAAGAAAGCTTTATGCTACATATTTATTCTAATCTTAGACACATTTATCAATTTACTTTACCGAGATTATATTATTTTTCATATAGTTTGCGAGCTTCTTGAGGAAGGCGTGGCAGCCATTTTTGGGCCTGCAAGCCAGCATACTCGTGGTATAGTTGCGAGCATTGCTGCGCGATTTGATATACCGCATATCGAATATATTTGGCTGGAAAGTGAAGTATTAAAGGAGGAAGATGAGGAAAAAAAGAATCCAACACCAATGACCATAAATGTATTTCCTGAAAGTGAGAAACTTAGCAAGGTTAGCCGCTATACAAGAGAAATATTTTGCAGCCAAAAATCAATTTTGTAAACACATCACAAATCCAAATCGTAGAATTTTGAAAGAGCTGTTTAACAGCGCAAGTAATAATTCAATTTATCTGTTTTAATTTATGGCATTTTCTATCGATAGGCATATCGAATCGAAGGTAGTCTATGATTCTGAGATAAAATATGATTTTAATATCACATTTGCATTTATTATTTGTGACAAAACTGTACAGGCTATTGCCGATGTTATCGAGACCATGAGATGGAATAGCTTCGCAGCTATTTACGAAAACAACGAGGGATTGTCGCGCCTTCAGAAGACTTTGACACTAAAAGGAGACAAGAATAATCCGATTACACATACAATACGACAATTGAACGAACCGGATTATCGCCCGATTCTTAAAGAGATACGTTCTTTACCTGGGTGCAACATAATTATTGATGTCGAGCCACAGAATATCATACAAGTTCTCAACGAAGCGAAGGAAGTCAAATTGCTAGCAGATTATTGCAATTTTGTTATAACATATTTGGTAAAAGATTGATTAATAAGTTACAAAACTAAACTCTTAGAAACTATTTGTTAGATAATTAGAAAAATTGAATAGAATAAATAAAGTATAAAGTTGTTTATTATTCTTAAGCTTTTTAGATTGCTAGAAAATAAAACAAATACGATAAACAATCTTTGAAATAATCTTTCCATTGAAATCACAGGATTCAGCCAATCTACCTATTCTCGATATACGAAACGGTACCGTCAATATCACTGGACTCAGCCTGAGACACAGTGCAATAAATGGAATTGAATGGGTATTTATTTAAGAATTTCTTAATTAGTTCTTAACTAGTACAGTATGATTTATTGTTCTTGATATAATTTCAAAAATTGGTACTCCCTCATCACATGTTTAATTCTTAAGTACTTGCGTCAAATCGGATCCAGACAAAATAAACGCGCACGTGCGAACAGATACAAATGAAATATAAATGAACAATTCGAATCAATTCAAAATAATTTTGAAAATAATGTCAAACAATACCGTTCGATAATGTGAAAAATTATAATAAAGAAAAAATATTTTTTATAAATGTGAACAAGAATATCTAAAGAAAATATTCCTATGCAATATTTTTATCACGTGAATGCTTAAGAAAACAAAGAGAGAGGATTCATTTATTTCAACAAATAAATCAACATCTTAATCTTTAAAACTTTCACATTTTAAATTGAATTAGACTGTTTTATATTAAGAATTCATAAAGAAAGATTTACATAGAATAAAATTGATTACATGAAGAATTCATGATTTTGATTTAGCTAGATTCTGCGATGCTTTATGATGCAGTATTTTTGCTGAATCATGCACTAGAGGTCCTGAATGTCAGAAACCCTAATAATGAGGAATTTATCATTGATCCTATATCACTCTCTTGTGATAACAGTAGAAAATATTCAGCAGGACCTAAGATTATCAGCATTATGCGAGAGGTAAGATCTTTATTTATTTCTTATAGAATAAATAATGTTAATTTCTCATGCAGAAAAATTAATTTAACCGATAAAAACTTTTCTACATCTAGGTTTTCTACATCTTTTTATACACTTATAAAAACTAAATATCCAAAATTATTTGATGACATTATTAAATCTATTAAATGTGATTTGTTGTTTATATAATAACTAATTTCGCAAATGTTTATTATTCAAATACAACATTAGTTATCTTCTTTAATATTAATCATGCTAAATTTTCATCATCTATTTTTAATGTAACCAAACGTAATTTTTGTTAAACAGTTGTCGAAGATGGGGAAAATAACGGGTATTATGAACATTGACGAGTATGGTCATCGACAAGATTTTAATATAACGGTGCTGAACTTTCGACAACCGAACATTGCAGAAATGGGCTTTTGGACCTCTAACAGACTGCATGTCATGCCAAGTGAAAAGGAGTTAGAAAGCTATTTGTACAAATCCATCAAAGAAAAGTTATTCATAATTAGCACCAGAGTAGTTCGTATCACTATTTAATATATATTTATTCTTGCATTAAGGTCACATGTTACCTATCAGTTATCAAAATTGAGATATCTTGTAAGTTCATTATATGATCCACAAATTAATTATAAAAGTGGATTTAAAATATTATATGACTTCAAAAAAATATCTATATCAAACATAAAAAAAATTAATTGAATGAAAAGCAACATTGTATTCAATCAATAATCTTGCTTTAAATGCATCACAATAAATCTTTCTTTCTGATGTAAAGTAATATAAAAAACAAAAATATTATACACTACTGACAATATACGTAATAGTGAACATGTTAATCAATGTAATTATTCGTATAATTGTTCTATAAGTTCTCTTTCTCTCTTTCTTTCTCTCTCTGCTTTTTCATTTTCTTCTTCAGAATATAAATAAATTCATAATAAATTACACAAATATGTTTGGAGATACGATAACTGAGCAATAACTTCATCTGATTCAGGGTGCGCCTTATGTGATAGAAGTGACCGATGGTTCCTCGCGTGGAGTTCCAATCGATCAAAAACGATATGAAGGTTTCTGTATCGATCTTATCGGGGAAATCGCAGAACGTTTAGGTTTCCAATTCCAATTCGAATTGGTGCCCGATACACAGTATGGTAGATACGACGAGCACACGAAGACGTGGAATGGTCTGATCAGACGCATTCTGGACCATGTAAGTAACATTACGAGTTTGCAGAAACTTTATTTAAACGAACATTTGTTTTAAATTTATTTTTATCATCTTTCTTTGCTGATTAATTCAAGCAAAAGAAAATTTCTCTCATAGAAAGATAGGAAAAAAATACAATCAAATCATCTATTTTTATATTAAAAATTAATAATAGTTTTAAAGGCGCAAAAAAACTATCTTTTATCTAAAATCTACTTCAAGACCAATCTCTTTTATCATCTTACTTTATCAAAATCTTCTATATCATTAAAGTAAATAAAAATTATGTTTGTTCAATTTTACTCTACTTTTCTATAATCTGTTATTTATTATTTCTTTAAAATTATTTTTACAGGAAGTTGATCTAGCGATATGCGATTTAACAATTACGTATGAGCGCAAGACCGCTGTAGATTTCTCGATGCCGTTTATGAATCTCGGTATAAATTAAGTATTTTTAAAATTGTAAAAACAAAGTAAATAATAATGAAGAACTATAGTTTTATATTATATCAATTTATGACAGTATCTAATATGTTTTAAATTAGGAATCAGCATTTTGTTCAACAAGGAGGAAGACAAGGAGCAAAATTTTTTCTCATTCCTACTACCTTTGAGTGCAGATGTTTGGATATACATGGCTACTGCTTATCTGCTTGTATCGATAATGTTATTTTTGCAAGCAAGGTAAGACTTTTTAGATAAAATGTTTAAAACAATATATATATTATATTTATATATAAACGCAGTAAGAATTATCCTTCAGATTAATATTGAAATTGGTAATAAATGAAAAAAAAAATCATTTTCAAAATATGATTTACATTTCGTAAATATAAATTGTTTTGAAGAATGGCACCAGGTGAATGGGACAATCCTCATCCATGCAGTGCCGATCCTGAAGAACTTGAAAATAATTTTAATCTAAAAAATTCATTTTGGCTTACAATTGGTTCTCTTATGCAACAGGGTTCCGACATATTACCAAAGTAAGTTTTAATATCATATTTTGTACCTTTAATAATAATAAACATATTTTACAATTACGTAAAGAAGATGCCAACATATTGTAAACATTGAAAAAATTATATTTTTAATCAAGGATTAACTACTTTACTTGTTATTTACTATTTATGTTATTATTATACATGTGTATAATAATAAACTTTATGCCATTTACAGTTAATGTATGATTCCTAGTAATTAATTTAACGCATAGTTATTTTAATTTTAATTATATTTTACGTATTTTAAATATTTATCTATTTTACCAATTGGTTATCAAACGTAATCAGATTCGATACTCTTTCCACGTTTCAAACTAATATATGTATACCCACACACATAAAATAATCACTTTCAGAGCACCCTCGATTCGCATGCTTGCTAGTATGTGGTGGTTTTTCACATTGATAATGATTAGTTCATACACAGCGAATCTCGCCGCTTTCCTCACTGTGTCCTCAATGGAAACGCCAATTAAAGGCGTGGAAGACCTAGCTAAGCAAACAAAGATCAAATACGGTGCACTTAACGGAGGTTCAACGTCAACGTTTTTCAAAGTATGTTAAGCTCATTTACCAATATATTTAGCTCAAAAAAATAATTATATGTAGAAATATGATTCAATTATTTAATCGCAGAATTCCAATTATTCAACTTATAAACGAATGTGGGCAGCTATGTCAGAATGGCGGGAAGTATTTACGTCAAGTAATACCGAAGGTGAGCAATTTCAAAATCGAATGCACGCAAAAAATACGTAAAAAAATCTTTTTTTTTAAGAGGGCTACATTATTTGCAAAAACAAATTTTTCTCTTCTTGGATCCTGTTTCTCAGATGTATTGATTCTCTATCGCGATACATTGCAGGAGTAGAGCGCGTTGTCAAGGGAAAACGACAATATGCCTTTCTCATGGAAAGTACCACCATTGAATACGAAATGGAACGTAATTGCGAAATAGCCAAGATAGGAGGACTCATTGATTCCAAAGGCTACGGGATCGCTCTCCCGCGCAGTAAAATTTATCATCCATACTAATAATCCATACAACTAATATTTTTCCACTTCATTACTTTTATATAAATCGTTTATATTTTTCGCAGATTCTCCCTACAGAACTCCGATTAACAACGCGATTCTCAAATTAGGAGAGAAAGGCAGGCTGTTGGAGTTGAAGAAGAAATGGTGGGAAGAAAATGGTGGAGGATTGTGTAAAAAGGATGACGCGGAAAAAGTCGTTAGCACAAACGAATTAGATCTAGCAAATGTCGGAGGTGTGTTCGTCGTTCTCTTGTGCGGTTGTGGCGCTTCGTTCTTTATTGCTATTTGCGAATTTTTATGGAATATACGCAAAGTCGCTGTAAAAGAGAAGGTAAGCTTTTCATTTTATTTTGTTCACAATTAATTTTGTAATAAATGCTATAAATTACTGTCTTTTGTACAGATCACGCCGAGCGAAGCGCTAGTTGCCGAGTTGAAATTCGCTGTGAATGTTTTTGCGACAACGAAACCTGTTAAAATTTCCAACAGCCGCGCAAGCTCCACGGAGGGTAGATTCGGCAGAGCCGCGTCCACGGCTCGATCTATCGTTGGCTCGTTTATACGTCTTGACGCACTTGATAAATTCGATAAAGGCAACACGAACAACCGCGGCAACGATCGTAAAATTAATTGACGATCACCAAGGGAATTGAAGTAAACAATGAAGTTTTAAACTAATACAAAATTTGAAATATTATGCGAAGACCTTGTACTGAAATTATATACCTAATATAATATACAATAATAAATACATACAGATTGAATTACGCCTTCATTTATTGATGCGGGATAATTAAAGGGAAATTCTTGATTTGATCAATAGCCACGAATTACAAACGAGTAACATAAATCTTTTGCATTGCAAATACCATTTGTAAAACTGCGAAGCGTGGAGAATAACTGTTCTCCACGCTTCGCAGTCTAAAAAAAAAATTTGTCAGAAGTGGGATTCGAACCCACGCCCACAGAAGTGGACTGCGACCTGAACGCAGCGCCTTAGACCGCTCGGCCATCCTGACTTGAGAAGCGATTTCGTAAGGAACGTATAAGTATTCTCTTGAAATTCTAATTATAGAATACTTTTTAATATTGGAATAAATTATTCTTATAATGCGTTATTATAGAAAAACAACATTGACAAGCGAATAAGCAACATATGAAATACTTCATTAACGCTATTAAAAACGTTCCTAAACTCGGAGTGGCGATTACAAAAATAAAATATCGCTAATCATTATATTACACTATAATTCGCTAATAATAATAACATACTGCAATATTAAATATTGCATGTACGTGAAGAACTTGCACCAGAAGTCGGATTTTCGAGAAATATATTTCGAGAAAGAATGATGAACCATGTATGTACATACAGCCCAAAACAGCTGTATGATTAATATTATTATGATTAATGTAAATAGTATGACTAATATTAGCTCTAGCTCGTGAGCAATATTTTAAAACATTAGCGCCGCGTTTTGCCAAATACTTTTTGCGTGATATCAACGAACAGTCGTTTAGAATGGAAATTACTTCACCGACTGCAGATATGCAGCTCTCAGCCGAGCCGGTCAAAAGATAATTTTGCTGAAGGTGCATCTGGGAGAATCAACAAGGAAAGCTTATCCCGCGATATATCAACTTTCACTTCCGCGTGTGAAGGCTGACATACCCCACGTGCGTTCCGCATCGTTAGCGCGTAACACTTCTACCAACATGTGACCGATTTGCTAAGCATTTCCCTCCATTCGCACCGGCTTAGAACGCCATAGATAATTATGACGTTTTTGTCATTTTTTTCTCTATTGAATTGCTTATGTCAGACTCCTAGGTTCTTATCTGGAATGCAGCGATCATAAAAATGCATGACAACATTGAACAAATCGATTTTCACGTACGCGAGGATACAGCAGACAAATAAGCCTTTTTTTTGAGCCTTCAACACGACGAATCAGCAAAATTTAAATTATCTTTGTAATTTTTGCCGTCAAGTAAATAATTTATTTTCCGACACTTAGGCGGTTTAATTAAGCGTGACCATCGTCTTTATATATAAGGAGTTGTCGACCTTGTAATCAATCTAAATATGCACGTTTATCTAAATATAGCATCGTTCCCCCGACTTATCTTCGAAATGTCAGATTCCGCTTGATACGTAGTATCCGCTGTATTTTTGCACTACGCGCAGTTATTTGAAATTGTCACCGTCATATATTTCGTAAGCCGTTATTACTCTGTCCAAAGAAAATTAAATATATATGACACCGGAGAAGCTCTTTTCTATAAAAATATGGTCCCTCTTTTCTTTAGAAATTCTTTAAAGAAAATAACATTTTTTTACCGTATCTTAATTCTAAACATTCAAGTTTCTTTCATTACCTATATTATCTATATAATCCATGTAAATCTACCGGAAAGTTTAAATTAAATTAAGTCCCGAACCAATTCGCCGATATCAAATCGCCATGTAATCTTAATGAAAACCACTGGTTGTAAAGCGCCGAGATCATCGGTGTGACTTGAAAGAGAAAGATTTAACGCCGACACACGTAATACAAATACTTTCGCGATGCATCGAAAACAAGAGCAAAGATTCGAAACCGATCTCCCGCTTCCTGACCAAAGACTGGTTCGCAACCGTGCATGCAGTCGATCACGTAGAAAGCTCGGTTGCATAAGCCACAACCGGACCTCACCAGACGTTGTTTCCGAGAAAGGGAAAGAGATGAGAGCAATGGTGTGCGGATGATAAAGGGGGACAGATTGGGAAATTTGGAGAAATTTTAAAAACTATCGGCGGGACCTCTGAAGACGCGGGGGACGCCAGTGAGAATCGCAGAAAGTTGTATGTAACAATTTAACGTGCATTGACCTTATGTAAACATTAAATAAAAGTGAAAACGCTGCATAAGACTATTCGATTACTCAATTTTCGCCGAAGATCCGGGACTCGCTTGGCGCTCACTTGCTATTACTTCTTCCTCATTCGGAAATTTCCGTTACATTTAGCAAAAAGAGAAAATGTTTATTACGAATTTGTAAAATATGAGAAACATTAACCAACGTGTATAGCACGGTATGTGATAAAAAAGTTGAAAGTATTTTTGACCGTCTGTATATATGCCGGGATAATATTTTCTGTAAAAAAATTTTTTTCAACTCTTTTGTACTCTTTTCTCTCTTGGTGCATTACTACATTGTCAGGTCATTGCATTTTCCAACAATCGGCTTGCTTTCTCTAGTATGAGATGGTTTACGAAGATTTGATAGATCTCCTAAATTTGGAAAAACGACTGAAAAGAACATCCGTTTATGTGAAAATCGATTTGTAAAATGTCGTCGTGCATTTTTACGGTCGCTGCAACCTAAACAAGAACCTAGATCTTCAATAATTCCTTCACTATAATGCGAAAATTTAAAAAATATAAGAGAAAGGAGAACCAAGAGCGCGGAGTGTTTTGCAGTTAATATTATCTCTCTGATATATTTCTATTTTTTGAAAGCACAATGAAAATGTTGCGTGTATAAACAAAATAAAGGCAATTAAATTTTAAAAAATTTTAAGCTAGTGTATTTAAGCAAAAAAAAGGCTCCTAATGTCGTCATTCATACAAGTGGTGTTTCCTCATCGTTGTCGTCGTTATTCTCGCCGTTGTCGTCGTCGTTGTCGTCGTTGTCGTCGTCGTCGTCGTCGTCGTCGTTGTGTCGTCGTCAGTGAGAAAAAGCTTACACTTGCTTTCGGATACAAGGCTCATATTTCTCGTGTTTACAGCCGAGTAAGCCAGATGCCTCTCAAGAGGAAAATTCCCTCCGCCTCGGGCCCTTCTTTTCACCATTTTCCAGGCCATGCTATCTGGAAGAATGCCTGCCTCGTCGATTTCCGCCCTTACTCGACACAACCTCTTATTCGCTATCAATCTCAACTGACATCAATCATCCTATATTTTCCCTGCTTACTTTATTATTTTAGGCGACAGAAACCGATTCTTCTTATAAGTCGTATCATTAATAAGAATGTTAAATCTTTCTACATCAAATTGAAAAACGATTTTCTCAATCTTTGTGTCCGCTCGTGTACTTGTGAATATTATATTCTTCGTTCATCGAGCATTTGTTTGTTTGTTGCTAAATTAAATATTCAATATCGCGCGATTCGGTTTTGGTGCAGGATACATCTAATACCGGAAAACGTTGTTTTCACAAAGACGCTTTCTCGCCGGAACTAAAGGTACAAAATATTTTAATAGTACAGAACGTAATAAGCAATTAATAGCGAGTAATAATCCCATTAATAACAACGTTATTGGATTAATTATAATTGAATCGTTCAAATGCTCTCTGTGCAATAGGTTAAGGGGCGGGAACGGGTATTTGCATTATAACGTAAATGGCTTCTAAGCCACCGCATGCCTCAGGAATGAAAGCCATATGATCCTTTTACTAATTAGCCATTCCTCTGATTTATATGCATGACGAGAATAGTCCGATAACATTTTCCGAGATAGACGCCTGAATTATAGTTCTCTCAACTAGAATGTGTCAATTAATTTAAATTTTACTTGTTGCTTTTCTTTACGATAAAAAATAGACGAGAATGATTATATCTTTATTAATCTCCGACTTAATTTAATATGAAAGATATATTGTGGTATCCTATCATATGACAACGACGTATTGTTAAATTACATTTTTACAAAAAAAGCAACATACATTCTCCTCTACACTAATTATTCTTGCATATATACTTTTTCCATGAGATTATGACAATGGCATATTCTGCGTATATAATTTTTTTAATACGCAATTACAATATACACAGCACTAATACTATAGCTCGAAATTATTTATTTCACGATACTGTAAGCGTCATAAATATAAGTAATATTTGCGAACATAGTTGATTTCGTAATGTTTATGTAATGTTTAGTTTTTAGAGAGTATGCTATACAAGAAAATATATGCTACTATATGCATATGTAGTCTATGTTACGAATGATGTTGCAGTTTAGAAATAAAATTAACCGACTCTTACGTTTTATAGATTATTATTAACTACAATAAAATTTATATTATTAATAATTTTGTTTAAATCTTATTAGAGAAATACTAAAATTTGTCTTATAAGATAAATTATATGTGAAAGTATATATGATTATTCTAATGACCCACATATTTTTGAATTATTTATATTTTTTTCGTGCATTTTAAAATATCCATTAAAAATATGCATTTTTAAATCTTGCATTTTAAAATATTCATTTAAAATATGCATTTTTTTATATTTTATTTCTGCGGTATAAGTCAAATCCACGTTTACATTTTTTTTTTTTGAACAAGCTAATCTTTATTTTATACATTTTTGATACGAAACAATGTTCCTCATATTTTTCATTCTCATGTATCTATGGCGCCTGCACTATAAATAATTGTTGTTATGTCACCGTGCACAGAATGGATAAAATTTTTGTGAAAAGAATTTGATAGTTATTTATATAAGCAATCTCTACGGTATGTATGTGTCATAGTGGTTCGTCACAATTGTGTAAAACTATCCTTTGTAAATTTTTGATAAAAACGAGGTTAAAACTTTAAAAAAACGCGATCTTGATCATTTTTAAAAATTTGTAGCACTGTGGTACAATATAGTTGATCATATGTTATTTATTATGTTATTAATACTAACATGATTATTAATAATAATTAATAATAAATATTAATAATGGGATAATGTTGATATTCAAACATTTCGTTAACATTTTATTAATATGATTATTTGATCCGACACGTCTTCCGCCGAGCGGTGGAAAAACCGGCTAAGCCACGACATTTCTTCGCGACCTGGAGAAGGAAATGCGTTTACGGCGGTAAAGTGCATCGTCGTAAGAGAAAGGGGAACCCACTACCCGCGGGTGAACGTTTCTGCAAACTTTACTCGCTTCATTCAGTGCGTGATCCTTAGTCTGTCATATGTGCGGGCACCTTCCTCATTGCTCTGGAGGAATATTCTGTAATTTTTCTCCGTGTGTTCGCTAATCAATGAAAAAACGTGCGCGAAAGTGCCGAAATCGGATAGACTCTCCTCGTGCGATTTGCATTACTTTTTTCGGAAATTTAATCAGTGAAACTTGAAAACACATGGCAATTGATAAATATATTTGGACATCGAAATTTATCAAAAGTGGAGAAAATTTATATAGAAATAATTAATACACCATTGATATATTATAAAAGTTTAAATAATGGTATTTTTTTAATTAAAAGTTGCCTAGCAATTAAACAATTAATTAAGAGTATTCCACGCAGCTAAAGTAACAATCGTAACTACATTCCTGTTGATCATTATTGATTAATTACGATAATCACTGGAACACTAAGATTAGTGTATGTAAATCATTGCAGCCCGTAGCGAATTCGCACGTGCTTGTTCGCCAAAATCAGCACTTTACACACCACGATTAAGCGTAATTCCCCGAATTCTGAACACTGAATCGGCATTTCCCGTATTCACGTATCTCTTCAGGCATGCTGGAGAATCCGGTCGAGTAAACACTCATTACAACGGCATTACAACGACTTCCTAAGAGGAATTTCAACGAAAGCTAAGATGACGGGATCTGGAGATCTTAATGACGAAAATCGATGAACTCTTGATCTCCCCTGTCAGTCGAAAAAAATCTAGTCGATCATTTCCCAAAGCGCGAGTGAATTCTACGAGGTGGATTCTTTAATGATAAACAGAGGAAGCATGGCACGTCCATTGAGTTACCTACTCGTGATTGTATGCATCACGTATGAAGTGATCGCGGAAAAAGAATCGAATATCCTCAGGTTGAGCAAACCGCAGAAAACTGCTTCGAATGGAACTAATACAACAAACTTTAACGTAACGGAATATACAACAGAGAAGAATGAATCCGGAAAACAGTCGTCTCTAATTGCCTTCAGCAAGAATAACCCGGAATTGGACTGGAAGAATTACTTGAAGATGTTCGACGGAAACGAGAAGGAGCACCGGGATCTCGACGTCGATTTTATGAAGGAAAAACTCCAAAGAACGGCTAATAGTATACAATGGCTCGCCGATCTTTACGATCCTCTCAGGTGGATCAGAGTGCCCGGAGAGCTTCAGGACAAATGTCGAAAAGACATAGAAAAATTTCTCAGTGCACTGAAGGATGGAAAAGTCTGGGCGGCAAAAAGTAAGTAACTGGTCGATTAAAATATAATCAACACTTCTTTAAGATCTTCTTTACCCATATACCCGAAAATAAAATGATTTTAAATTATTTCTACAACTAGGCAGTACATACTATTTATAAATCTTATCTATTTAATAATTAAGTTATTTTTTTCTATTCTTGTTTTGGATAAAAATTTCGATAAAAATGATGAATTGTTACTTTGAAAGTGACTGAAGAGAGAGAGAGAGAGAGAGAGAGAGAGAGAGAGAGAGAGAATAAAAAGCATAATTATGAAATATGAATAACAATTGAGCTAAATAAAAGAAAAAATCTATTGGGTGACAAAATCGATTTTTGATAACAAAAAATCTTATAATCAACTGCTATATACATATAAAGCGAACTCTTAGATTACTAGGACTAAAAGTGTTTATGTTAAATGCTTAATTTGTTATGATTCTCGATAAATTATTAAAGACTTTATCATTTTATAAAACTCTTACAATATCATAATGATCGAAGCGTTTTGACCTAGTTTGCAATTATGATTTAGTAAATTTCCTGACACCTTACAACAACTCTCGAGTCTTTACTTCTATATGCTTCTTGCGAATGCTGTATTACGGAAATGAAATTCGGCCGCTACTATTTTGAAGATGACACTCAACAAGAGATTCAGAAGAGAATCAACAGTAAAGTCGTGCAAATGAGTCGAGCTGAAGTATTAACATAAACTCAGAACAGAACTTCTTGGGTTTAATACGAAGAGAGAGCGAGAGAAAAAGAGAGAAAGAAAGCGCAACTGTTTCCATGAGACAAAATTCGTTTTAAAGAGAATTTTCTATATTACTCAAGAGTTATTTTATTTTCCCTATAAATTCTATATACGCGTATTGTGTATTTTTATTTTTATACGATTATTTATATTTTTTCCAATAATTTATTTATTTTATTTAATATTTTATATATTTTTATATTAAATATTTTCTGTAAAGAACAGAGTTATATGTGAATAAATTTCTTCACGCTTCTGATAAATTAAGATAGCTGTATATTATTATAATTTAAGCACAAAATGAGCCATATATAGAAATTCAAACCGTGAAAATATTTATTATATACTCTGTCAGAGAAATCTCCAATACTCCAATAATCTCAGCCAACTAAGTGCTTTCAACATTTCATGCAAATTTCTTCAGTTATGAAAATCCGCGATTCGATATCGAGTGTACCTGTATTGTAAAATATTACGCGTTTCCATTCAAGCTATACGTATAGTAGCACGCTGCATAATTAAATTCAAGTAAAAGAATGAGAAGCACACCTGCGAATTTTACATAAGCGACATAATCAATCACTAATAATGTGATTAACTAATAATGTCGCCGCGGTCTATGGTATCATTATCGGGGCCGTCCGTCCGCGATTTAGAAAGTGAGAAAGGCTTGGGAAGCTGAAGTAGCTGGTCCGATGAAAGCATGCAACTACAGCGCGATCCGCGGGCTGCAAAGTCACATTCGCGACGCGCGAATTTACAATAATTTCCGGTCACAAGCTGCGTCCGCATTATCGATGTCCGCAAGTAATAACGTCGATGGCCAATTGGCCGCGCCGTCCTATTTCACATCGTGGCGAAACTTGCGAAACGGCAATCACAGCTGTACGGGACCTCCGACGCGACGGGCGCATCTCGCCGCGCCGATCCGGGCGTATGTGATAGCGGCTCTTAAACGAGCCGAGTTGCGCGTCCGTAATTATACTTAGAAAGCGACGCTAATTATCGGAAGCAATTTTTTTATTCTTGGCTCTATTAATGACTCGCTTATCCCTTGGTAAGATAACGATGTCATTTATGTATACATGGAGAAATTTTTGAAATGTGATTTAGTTTTGGAACGACAAATACAACTTTGCAGCCGCGCGCCACGCGTGTGCAACATTGTATTTGTCGGGCGTAAAAAGAATTTAGAGTTTATTTAAGTCAGAAAAAGTCAGAGCGGTAGTTTTACGCGCCGACGAAAATCAACTGCGTTAAGCAACGTGATCGCGAAATATACGACGAGAATAAACGAAACTTGGGCAATTATCAAGTTACCGCGTGCGCGCGCGCGCGCGCGCGCGGTAAGCAATAAAAAGTTGCATCAGCAATTTCGCGTCTCATTGTTGCGGAGATTATTTCCAAATGCTATGCGGAAAAAGGACTCGCATTAGGCAATCTCTTTCGGTGTTTTGATCTCGCGGCTGTCATAACGCGCCACAACGAGTCATTATTCTTAAAGCCAGATTACCCATCAATCAGTCGGACGTGTTACACCATTGTTGAGAATTCCATCGCCAAAATGCGGCAATAATTTTACGGCTCAAAACAATTCTACAGTGACTTTATGGCTCTTTCCGTCTATGCAATATATCACGAATATAGGTAGAAATTGAAATTACGACGTCCGACAATTCAACTTAACTTAAACTTTCGCTGAGAAGTCACCGGCGTCTTGGAGAACCGCGTGAACGAGCCGGTGAAATTATTATCGTCTGCGCGTTGAAAGTATGCACGGCGTTTTATATTTCTACGCTGTTTATGTTACAGCCACTTAAAATTTCCACCGAGTTCATTTGCGTAATACCAATACTTCCAGATTATCGCACAAAATTGATCACTTTCGCGATAACAGATCGGCGCGTTACGTTCTTACGGTGGCGATCGGTTCACGCGAACATGTGCATATGCAGCCCGACCGTACTTTCTACTCTCGTGGTCAACACGAGTCGCTTTACGTAACTGACAATGAACCTTCCGCCGACAGCCATGTAATCAAGCCCCTCGGGGAACTTGAGACAAACGAAATTTTATTGCGCTCCCGTTGCAGACGGTGACAGAGACGGTAACGTTCAAAGAGAAAGACGGGAGGGAAAAAAGTTATGAAGCAACCGTAACCGAGGCGCAGCATCCGGGTAGCTACCGGAGAGAGATCTCGAGAATATTTTTCCCGAAAAAGAAAACGTCGCGAATATTGCCCGTACGATGTTTCCGCAAATTTGTCGCACGTCGTCATGCATACCCGTTTTGCAATTTTCCACGATCTCAGAAGTACTCTTCTTTCTCGTGTGTTTCTCTCTCTCTCTCTCTCTCTCTCTCTCTCGTAAAGGACTCGCGATAAAAGTCACACGAAAGCGGCACGCTTATCTCGCTCGTTCCGCCCCGATGACCGACAATTATTTTTCACTATTTCGTCTGGCTTTTCTTTTCAGTGTCGGACGCGAGTGGCCGCTACTCCTCGCAATTTCACTTTGGTAATGGTTTCTGGCTGGGCTCGATCAGCCTCTGCAAGGAGCTCAATATCACCGACAGAAAAACTATAATGAGCGTCGAGGAGCAACCACCTTTTTTTCTAAAATTTCATGTCGCAAGACTTTATCTAAATCTCCCGAAAGAAGTCGACTTTTCGGTAAGTCATTGACTTATATATTACCATGTTATAACTATTACATTTGCTGAATAAACAAAATTCATTATCAATTAATCAGTAATTACTTAATTTTTGTTGTTAATTATGTTGCTGCATGTATAATTAGAGATGCATTAATTTACAAATAAACATTTTGATTCTTAATTATTTTTATTAAGTAACATATCTTATGATCTTATCGTTATCATCATTATTGTATTATTCATATCGGAATATAACGAAGGGGATAGTAGATATTACAATATGCAATACATTTTATGAATTAGTGTATCTTCTATTCGACACGGTTTCATTATTCCACGCTTGTATACCGCGATTGTGCATAAACTGCATTGCACAGGAATTAATTAAACACGCATCAATACCTCGCGTAAACTGACGACGAAATAGTTATGAGGCATAACATCTCTCTATTGTATATCTCCCGAATTATTTATCAATCATTAGTATCTACGCGTAGTTTAATAAATATTGTTTACTGCAAATAATTCGCATTTAATCCCAATAACAAGATATCTTTCTCTCAAGATACTAAGATCTTTAAATTATTCATCTCGTGTTATTTCTTTCATTGGTATATAAATAATAAATTCTGAGATAGATTATAATTTATAAATTATATTATGAAAAATTCAAATTTGAAATATTCATCTATCGCGAAATGTTTGTTGAATGTCTCTTATCATTTTAATCCAAATGATACAAAATCGAGATTTATAAATTGATAAACGTGGATTGAAGGCTATGAAGGATTAAGTTAAAACTGTCACGTTATAGATTAAATGTAATTAATATTTAATTAATATTTAGTAGCGCGTTTTTTCAATAAAATTACTAGAGATATACAACTGAAACATTTTCATTATCTCTAACTATGCTTTAATATATGTGTCGAAACGACCTGTAACGCGATCTTGTTTTTTTAATTGCTTCAATTTATATATATGCATATTAAAAAGTCTGCTCAATATTGATCTTTCCTTTGCATTAAATTATATAATATTTAATCCTGGAAAGATACAGGAATACTAATTGTCGATTTTAACTCTTAATTAAAAAG
>VBVQ01003186.1:5333-20165 GCA_011636635.1 Tetramorium simillimum | reverse complement strand
TATATTAAATAATAGTTACATGTATTTTTAAATAAAAGTTTGTTCGAAATATTGTGAAAAAGAAATTATCTGCGATAAAACAATACCTTGATGTAAAAACAGACTCTCGTTTTTTTTTTTTTTTTTACTTTCAAAGACATGATCAAAATTAAAATTCATCAATATTTAATATAAATATTAATATATAATATAAATAATATAAATCGCAATATTAAATGCAAATGCACAGATTATGTAATATAATTATATAATATAAATTTAATTTTTTTTAATGATATAATATTCTGTTATTTTCGACGATATTAATCAAAGGTTTGATACAAAGAAATATTCGTTATTAATTATTTTGATTTCTTTCTTACTTTGTTAATAATTTCAGTAAAATTTTACGGTAATTGTGTTGCAATTCTAATTAATAATACAATATCACATTATAGGTTCTTTTGATAAGCATTCTTAATGTTTTCCATTTTAGATGTTTTTCATTCTAGATCAAGCTTTAAACACCGCATGAATAACACAATCGCAAATAAAATTTAGCTACTCGAATAATAGCTTCTAACACCATTATGTCGCTACGAAAAAATTTATTAAGCACTCTAAAAGCATGATACAGCTGTGTGCTGGCCTCGTTCTTTAAGTATTTAAGTTCCATTTTACCCGTTCATAGCATCGATCTTTCGAAACTCTTATCCCCTTACGTCTCACATTTCCATTTCCGGTCAGGGTCAGTGTGAATTTCGTCAATGTGTCTTGTGCCTACCCTGAAACCCGAGAATCGAAGCGAATTCACCCGGTATGATGCACGGTTCGTAAAGCATCTTGCGAATCCATTTCCGGAGTTCTACGAAATTCTCATTCGAGATATACGAATTCGTGACAAAATTTAAACATAAGAACGCGTATGTATTACTACCACCAATTATGTTTAAATTTATACGATATGATAAATGTATTAATATTCAAGATGCCTTTCGCGTGCGTTTCTCGTGTTTTGTCGCTAATCACAAGCAAGTACTCAGAGAGATTATCGCATCGATCTGCGAACGGAAATGCCATTGATACGCTCTTAACTCAACAGTTAGTATCGCTATCTCCACGAATTCGAAACACTTCCGTTATACCAATTCGTAGGCGGATATGTACGCATACCGCATTGTACATAGCACGTACGGGAACGCGTACGTATGTGCACAGCCGGTATTGTGTTGCGTGTATCACATGTGTATACGTATGCGAGGATACGTTCCGCGCTGTTATCCAGAAACGGAGGGTGGATGTGCATCGTCAAACGGTACGTTAGTTTATCGGTTAACCGTAGTAAGATCCGCCAGTGATACATACTCAAGTTGCACATGTCGTATAGTTGTCAACATAATTTTAATTCTGACCATTTATATTGTTTCTAAAAAAAAAACTATCGTTTATTTTGTATTTCCAGCAATATGTTTTTATGCCGAAGAGAAGGAAAAATTAATTAAAAAAAAGAAACAAATTTATTAATTATAATTAATTAAAACAAGAAGAATGATATTTTATTCGCTAGTTAGTCACAAGATCCCGACCGTCGTTGGGTCTAGATCTACCAAAATACTCTTCTTAATTGCAGTTAGGCCAAGAGTCGGCGTCTAGTCTTACAAAAGACGATATATCTTCCCCACATCGCGGTAGGTCTTAGCTTGGTCAACTAGTAACCTAATGAAACTATTCGTTACAAACTATGATTCCGTATCGTACTATGAAGCATTGCGCAATTTTCATTCGACCACGATTTCCATCTGTTATTAAAATGCTGTTTATTGAGAATTCATAGAAATTTTTAATTGTTAATTCAGTACATCGCGATTTTTTAAATATCTCTCACGGATATTAAAAAATAACACACACAAAATTTCTGTATTTTTTTTTTTTAATTGAAGCCAGTTAATTTTACCAAAGTTTCTCGAAAAATTATACATAACATAGGCAATGTTTTATTTTTGCAAAAAATGCATCAACCTAAATTTAATACGCGTGAAATTACTTTTTCCGGGAAAGTGATTTATAATTTAATTTGCCTGCAGTAATAAGGATATAAAACGTCACTGTTTTCAATAAAGCGATTTTCTAAAGATATTTAGTATCAGGTACAGTATCAAGTACAGTTTAGTATCGATTATATATTTAACTTATTTTTATACAAAACTTACATTACAGATATTATTATTATTTGCTAGATTCCTAAAGTAACATTTTACAAACAAGAACATCTCTATTTTATCGTTAAAATCAATCGTGTTTTAAAATTATACATGTTTATCGCGTTTTGAAACAGACAAATAAATAAGCTCAACGCATTTATCATTCGCTGTAGTTTGAATTTCTTTCTATATCTCTCGCTACTGTCCGAACATCCCTTTTGTAACTGTAAGCGGATCTCGAATACAAACGCGCGGATTCCTTCGATTCATTCTACAGAAAGCAAGAATGGCGCACGTGCACTATTTGATAAAACCGAGAGATTCTGCCGCTGGTACTTTTTCTCATGCACGCTCTCGTGAACAAAGCGCCAAGATGTACCATGAAGGCGAAAAGGATGGCAGAAATGTATAAGAGAAAGTAATAACGCGGCGGAGACCCACGGATACGCGGATTACAGTATGGAATGCAATTTAAACTGCACAAACGTAATTATTGCCCTCGTCGGTTTTATCACTGTCACTGTAAATAATTCAACGCATATTTCGCATGTATCTAATCATTTCTCCGCGGTTAGCTCGTGGTTTACTACCAAGTTTTGTAAATATATTATGTTAGCGAAACATAATAATGTTAAATCTCAAGGTTTCTCTAATTATTGAATTAATTTTAACGAAACAGAATATTTTTTCGTAGCATATATTCCGTAAAAATGAATTTTCTATTCGTCTGTCTTTACATTTTCACTTCATCATATTTTCTATTAAAAGCCTGATGTTCTAATAATTGTAGCGTTATAATTAGATATAATATTAATTATATAAATAACCTCGGCATATATTATTATGAACTTCCACATGCTTTTATTTTTTTTTTCTTATGGTTATTACATCGTAGAATATATGGCACGGAACTAATTATACCTCATGATAGAACATAAATCTCATATTTCCGCAATTGGTACTTCTGTGAAACCTTCTGCCGCTTAAGTGTTCTTTCGCATTCTCATGTAGCATTTAGAGTAAGACAAGAGTCTACAAGTGGAGAAGAGCAGAAGCGTTTCGAGATAGAAAGGTAATGCAGCATTAAAAAAACGTAGCCAAGTAGAAAACTTTTTCGCGTTGAAACCAAATTTATTCCTCTACGCTAGATCCAGTTATAATCTCTGCAGTTCGCCGAGATTGTGCACTGCAAGAAATGCAAAGTGAGCCGTGTGGTTTGTCGTTGTAAAAGTGTGATTTGCATAACATTTTGCATTATACGATAGAATTTTTAAACCTTCTTCTCGCCCAGTTTAAGGATGCCGTAATTTATTATCAGTAATGGCGATTCCTATCGAGTCAAAACTACAATATTTTCTACGCTACAATATACATTATTCTTGACATTACAGTTACATAATAATAAAAAAACGAGACCTTTTTAGTTTTCTGTTTCTAATGGTTTAAAAAAATATTAATTAATTGATGTATTATATTAATAATTAATTTTAACATTAATTTTTAATGTATAAAATTTTTATAAATAACTTTTTTTACGTATAAAACTTTTTGTTAACAAATTTTTAGTAAAATATTCGGAATAAATATTTATTAGAGTTTACAATAATATTTTTTTACAAGAAAGAAATATCGGCTATCTCTATAATCTCAATTTGCTTTTAGAATTTTTAAACTGATTATCTATTTACGATGCACGATTTCATCTCGTTAGTTTGCATCGTGGTATAAGCGAAGAAAAAACGACTCACATATATCGCACTATATATAGCCGAGAACGTGTTCGTGAAGTACTGCCTCTGGGTGAGCTGTGATTTCTGGAGGAAAAGATCAGGGGCAGGCGTAGAAAATAGATGTCCTGGGTCAAGTCGACAATTAGAGCATCCGTGGAGCGAGCCGCGGCGCGTAGAGCGAACGGACGAAAATATTCCAACAAATTGACTACACTCGCGGCACGCCGACGTATGTACGTGCACGGCCGACTGCCATCGGAAATTGGGACACGTGAAAGCGTTTAGCGCGTTCCGAGGGTGGAATTTCCAGATTCTCGGTAACGTGATTGATGAAGGTGCTCTTTCTCGAGCGAGAGAGCGAGCAGGGTCTCCGTTTTCGTCCGCACAAATTGATAAACCGGGCGACGATAGATCTCACTTTGAAGGTGCGCGTATTCCTACGCTTCCGTATCGCGGTCTGTCAAATGTCTCACTTGCAGCGACGGATATAGAATAATCTACAAATATTCAAATAGTATAAAATTGAAAAATTTTTAATTGAATTTTCTTTAATGCTTAACATACTTTTCAATCAGTGCCTGGACATTGTAAAATGATTTTAACCCTTTAGCTCCCACAGTAGCAAATTTGCTACATTCACTTTAAAGTGAATTTAAGAGTAATAAAAGTATAAAACATATAAATTTTTTATATTAGCTATGTATGCCTCTTAGATATGTGTCAATTGAACTCAGGTGTACTGTTTTTTCGTCCAGTTCTTACTGTTATTATTATTAAAAATCAAGTTTTTTAAAAATTCACTTTAAAGTGAACGTAGCAAATTTGCTATTGTGTGGGAGTTAAAGGATTAATTGATTTCTAGACACGATTGAATATTGCTTAATTCAATTATGACATTTAACAATTTAAATAACTTAAACTATATGCGTACAAGTATCCGTACATATCACATTCTTATGTCTTACCTAATAAATTTAAAATACTCTGGCACTTTGTAATTCCGACATTAGTTTCAAAAGATACGTAAAGCCATATCCACCAATTAAATTAATCTCAGTTTTATTGTCCCTTAGTTTCCAACCATATGCGCGTCTGGAAAGTTTTGAGAATTTTCTGAAAAATTCGTTACCCATTTTTAATGTCTATAATAAAAGACTGCACCTGTACAATATTCGCATCATTAATTTTAATAGCTGCATTATATTTTTATCGTTCGATTGTATTATTATATATATATTTATATTTCCCAATAACATTATTAGAAAGATCTGTAGTAAATATAATTTATACAAAACTACTATTGTAACTTTGAAATCGTAGTATGAGAAATTTATTTTCTATTTGAATCTTTACTCTGTAAAACGAAAATCTATTATTAGGTAATTAAAACTACCATCGTTAACGATATAAATTTTTTCCGAGTGAAACTACTACTACTGTAGTACATTCGTATATTAGCCGACAACTTTCACTTTTTTAAAAAATATACATATTAAATCAATTGTATTTCGTTTGTAGATTATTGTAGTGCAATCATTTTCGTTTGTTAATTATTAATTAATTTTTAATTAATTTTTTAATTATAGCCCATGAAACTACCTGACATTTATACAGAATGGTTTCTGTTTTTTTTTAATTAATTGTATTTCGTTTGTAGGGTTTTATAGTAAAGTTAAAAAGTTTCGTAGTTTCTTCCAATTATTTGTAATTAATGAATACGTTGTCGGCTGATAACATACAAATCGCGATATCAGGTATATATTTGCTTCACGAATTGTCGTCTGTCAGTACCGTGGTACTTCCATATCTCAAAGTCACATTCGATTCATATTGAGCAATAGACAAGGCGATAATCGATCGCACGTTATCCGAGAATCATTGGGCGTTACGCGAAGCTTCAATATTCTATGCGAACATATTGCGGCGTGAAACCACAGCTCGATGAAAGACGTGTTACTGAAGCTGAAATCTAATACAAGTCTCCGTTCTTCGGATATTGACGACGTTCTGAGAGATACCTGCTGCACATTGCAAAATTTCCAAATTAAGCCGTGACAAACTGCACAGATTATTAAAATTAAGTAATGATTGTACTCATATCCAGCATATCGGAAAATCATAGGAATAATACATAGTAATAATGATAGTAATAATCATAATAATAATGATAAAATATTAAGGATACTATTTAAAAATATTATTTGGTATGATAATGAATAACAAAATTAATTTCTGTTCTAAAAAAACGAAAAAAAAATTCCATTTCTTAATTCTTTTGGATTTCGAATTCCTATTTTTTTTGCAGAATCTTTAATTTTAAAAAATGGTCAAGAACTTGTTATTTCATATACTCTATTGAGCCTCTACGTATCCCGTTCCATGTCCGCCACTTACGGCTAGACAACGTCGCCTCCATTCTCAGGAATAACGCCTTAAACTAAACCGTGCGCGCTGGCGTTTAAACTGAAATTTATCATCCGCGGCAATTTCACGGGATCTTATCCTTTTCGAGGGCACGGTGCTCTATACCACTCCATACCCGTCGTGGCTACGGTCCGCCCCCCGCGTGGCATGAATAAAACATTCACGTTGAACGTACGCCTCTGTTTCACAACGCCTTCCTAACGATTTCATACGGTTTTCGGCATGTATGACGCTCCAAAATCAGCACGAATCATCGTAACTTTGCTTGTAATAAATCTCGCGATTTTCCCGAGTTAATCGGCATCTGTTAAAACCATGATAATAATAAGAACAATATATTTTATGCAAATGTACAAATGTGTGTATATATAATTAGATGCAAGAGTTATAATCACCGTACAGGAATGCATACATTGCAGCAATGTATATTTGTATCTTAATATTTATATTCGCAAACATTACTGCAACGTAATCCAGTTACGTGAATATATAGGGTGCAATAAGAGATAAGAAATATAATATACGTTTGCATTTTCATAGCATATGAATTGTTTACTGACGCAACGAGGGTTTAATATTAATAATTCTTAATGTATACAACATATCTAAACTTCTATATCGTATAATCTTCCCTTTATTCTTTCTCGCTGAGAATTGTCTCTCCTTAGTGGATTAATATAAAAAAGCGTAGAAATTGTTAGGCATAACTAAGAAGTTTCAAATTCGAGACAAAAGCCATATCCGTTGTAGAACGTTAAGAAAAAGACGATGAGAGACTCGTCTTAAAGTTTTGCTTTTACGAGCTGAATTTACGAGACACTTGCCAGTCTCCAACCGTAAAAAAATGGATTCTTTAATAATCGAAAATAATATACGATTCAATTTTTTTATTAATTTGCCTATAACAGAATAAATAGGCACTGGAGTTTTAAATAAAATATAATGTATGTTTTTAAAAATTTTTTATTAAACGATTAAAAGATGTAATAATAAACATATAAATGCAATACAAAAAATTCAAAGAAACTACATATATAAATTTAAAAAATGTGTAGAAAATTATTTTGTTTAAAAATAAATATATATTTTCTTACAAAAATATTTCTGATAGGTATACGAATTGACTTTACAACTTACTACTAAAAATTCTGTTACATAATTTTTTTATTTCTAAATATTCATTTTCATTTACGCGAGAGCATTCAAAAATTTTTAACAAAATGAGTCCTTTACATTCATCCTTCATATCCTTAATATCCAAATATATTAAATTATTTTTTTTATTATTCCAGCTTCAGCATTCAGTATATACATATAATATTTTGAAAATAGAGATAAAAAGTGAATTGTAAATTAAAAAATTAATCTTTTATTTTGATAATTACGTATTCACAAAATTAAAATTTAAAACATAAAACATAATATTTAATGTATTTTAATATAAAACATTCAACTATACAAAATGTAGAATATAAAGTATTCACACATAAAATGTAAAACATTTATATCTATTTTTTAATTCGTGTACTTTTAAAGTGATATAAGGCATCGGTTTCGCAGTTTTTATATTCACTTCTCGTTTTATCAAATACCCGTTCACACAAGACTTCGAGATGATTATGACTTACGTAAAACATATCGTCGAACGAGGGACAAAGCTGGATCGTTTCCAGGCAGCATTTCGTGCTCCCTTTCTTTTCAACTCCCACGCCATTTTTACACGAGAGTCATTGCCTTCGTTGGTCTTCTATATCCACCAGACGAGAGAAGCATTCGGAAAAGTCGGTTTCCTCCTTTCATTACTTATGTCCAGCGACCAGTAGCTCCGGTTATCGAGCGACTGGTAAGGACGATCGTGACTCCATGGAGTGGAATTACTTGAGCTTATTATGTCGGCTGTAACTGCACCGTGAACGTTATAACAACCCGCTGCCTTTGTGCTTTCGCTATTGTGAGAACGAACTCTTTATGGCCTTGAACAATTTTATATTTTGCTTTTATTTATTCTTTTTTTATTTGCTTTAGCTGAACGTGCATTTAATATTATTTCATAGTGTTTTGGAGTAGATAATATATGGTATTAAATTTGACACGTTTTTCTTTATGCAAAGCAGTAAAGTTTTAAATCCAGTATTCTTCTGGTAATTTTTAATATGAACGATGCTTATAAAACATAACACATTATCGTGTATTTGTTTCCTTCTTTTATGCATCATATTATAATATTTAAAACCCATAATTTACACCCGTAATTTTATTAAGCAATTACCATCTCCTACATGTATGTAAATATAAGTTAAATACAAGTTGTCCTGTATTATTAAAAGATTCTTCTCGTATAAAAATTCCCGTTTTGTGAGGTAAATAGGACAGAGTCAATATCCGAACTTCCGGAAAACTCACAAATTACCAAATGTCATAGTGGATACTACTTTTTTCGATATTCTAGAGACTGCACCTGTACCGGCACGTAGTTGAACGTGATATCGGTACTGATTCACGTACTGCCGAAATTATTGATGTGCGCAACGAGCTGATTCAGCCGTAGAAATGGATGACGAGTCGACTTGCGTTACGTTAGAGGCGACCACCTTAATCATTCGCCTCCAACAATAAAGATTAAATCGATCGCTATGGCGCACCCACCCGCGAATGATGAAACGGGGTGAGTTCGCAAACGGATTTATCAGACAAAATCGGGGAATATATTTTCTCACCGATTGAGACGTATTGCGGCGCGCTTCATCATGATAGTAAAATGAACAGTGGATTGAAGAGGAAGTAAAAGAAGAGGCGGGAACAATAGCGAATTGCAAAGATAATTATCAATTTAGATGCAAGCGTGCTAGTACTATTTTATCAAACTTCCATTTGAGAAACGAAGGTACGAAAATAATAATGAAACATCTCGGACTGGGCGCCTCTCCATCTGTCTGTAATAATATATTCTACATTACAAACTATTCCCTTTGCTGGAAGCTACAATCCGATAACGGAACATCGATGACATAGCTTGTCGATACATTAGTCTGGTCGTCAATATTGCTCGTCAGCTAGTTCCGCTGTGCATCTTTCATCTTTATCAGCAGTTAGTCGACTGTACAGTAGTATTCCACAAAAAATATATATTGAGAGATGGAAGGCTGGTACTTAATCTTTAAGTTTCGAGCTCGTTCAGGCGTGAAGATACCGAAACACCATCTTGCTGTTTAACAATAAAATATAAATGAAGATTTACCGAACAGACGAAACCACAACTACGACTGTATATGACGTACTAAAAGACATTACGGCACTGTAATAAGTATTGCTTTCGTTGCTTACCGGAAACGGAAATTCATTTAATATAATACAAGATTTGTTAGTTGTCAGTACATAGATTGTTAATCTGTAAATCGTGATAGCAAAAAGACGCGTGGATGATTAAGCATCGCTTGGATTTGGTTACTTAGTTCAAGAAATTAAACTGGTCGTGTTTAACCCGCTTAACCGCTATGGCCCGTTGTATACCAATGTTTACCAAGACAGACGAATACTTTATCCTAAGAGACATGCGGTTTCGAAGTAATTTGCGTCTGGGAAATTGCGAAACATTGGTTCTCGCCATTAATTATATGCGCTAATGGATTGGAGCTATCTCGCGCGCCACAGAAAGATCCGAAAATATTTTAAAAATAAGAAACTTATACATTCCAAAATAAATATAACAATTTAATAATATTCCTATCAAACATATCAAAAAATTTTATCCAAATTTCCATATTATCGAATATGCAAATCTGTAAATAAAAATTGATAAGCATATTAATATTATTCAATAAGCAAAGATATTAATATTATAGTTAAATTATAGTTATATTATAGTTAAAAAGTATTTATTTAATAA
Source organism: Tetramorium simillimum (assembly GCA_011636635.1). Taxonomy (NCBI): domain Eukaryota; kingdom Metazoa; phylum Arthropoda; class Insecta; order Hymenoptera; family Formicidae; genus Tetramorium; species Tetramorium simillimum. The sequence continues at coordinate 9,945 of VBVQ01003186.1, read as the reverse complement.
TTAACACTTTTACTTACCACATTTACCTTCTTTAATAATTCAATTTCTTTATTACATCATTGTATTGTAATATTATTGAATATCATGGTATAAAATTTGATTATATTAAATTAATTGATTGTATTAAAAAATTTTAAATAAACTTTTAATTTTAGCGTACCTTACATTTTGAATTTTCTAAAAAAATATTTCTTGATTAAAGAATACAAAGTCTTTTTTTATTATAATTATTTTTAAAATAAACTTAAGGAAAATATGATTTCCAAATATATTTCGCTTTGCATATTTATCTGTCCTTAATAATACGCACCTGATAAAATATTCGATCCAAGAGGTGGTTGTGTCCAAACTGGAGATTGGATTTCGTGCTACGTAGAAGGACGTGTTTCTCTGGGCGCATGCTCGAATTGCATTATGCAGTCCGCATTATATTTGCATCTACTCGATCAACCATCACATGCCTGGCATATGGTCGTCCCCAAGAAAATCGACGTGTCCCGGATGCAACGTGATTTCAAATTAAACCCCAAGAAAACTTAAATTTAGTAATCGATATAAAATGATATAATTTCACACGTATAATTTTGTCAAATACTTGAGAACGTAAATTGTAGTAAATATTAAAAATTGGATATTTTCTATTTGTAATTATGTACATAATTCATAACGGGATTTAGTATTTTGCAATTTTCTAGACATAAATTACTTTGCAACTACATATTTATTAGGATAAATATTCAATAGTATGTCTAATAATAATTTCAATTGCAATGACATAAATACTCATGTCGCATTTTAAATATAGATTCATTCCTGTAAATTTTAAAAACTTGTTTTATTTATATCTTACTTATTAATTGTTGTCTTTATATTATGCATTATTTATTTGGTTTTTTGTGATATGTGTTATAAAATATCATTGCGTTATGTAAAAATTATTTCGTATGTATATTTACATTTGTTTCTCTTTGCGGTTATAAGCGCCCAAGAAAACATGCTTCATGCGTTCATTGTAATTGCACGAATTGTTAAGCCATGATAAGGCGTGGTCTGGGCAGACGTTTTTATTATCGTCCAGAAATTACCGTCCAGCCGGCTAACGCGAATCTGGAGATTTCTCATGGGACTCGAGAGCGCGCACGCTCTCAGATAAATAATTTCACGTGGAAAGCTGTGCGTCAGGCGAATATACTTTTGCACACATACGTTCGCTTATACGCGCACTCCGTATTATTCTTTTTATTGTGAATCCCCGCGAAAGTTAACCCGTTGAGTGCTACATACAAATGATAAAATTGCGAAAGGCAAAAAACATATAAAGATAATTTCATAAAACATTAATTAACCAAAAAGAAATATATCAATACATCTAATACATACAATATTAGAAATAGATGTTTTTTATATTTTATATTTGCTTACTATTACTTTATTACCATATATTTTCTATCATATATGTATAATATTAAGAATTAAAGAAATGTTACAACAGATTAAACAGATTACAACGGATCAAGATATTAAAAAGATAGAACAAAAACAAGTAGAAAATACAAAGCTGTATCAGAAAGTTTATTAATTAGTATTTCTCCGTTATTAGTAAGTGAAATAAGAAAACGCATTTTTTAAATATTATATATTATATAGCATATTATATAGCATATAATATAGCATATAATTATATAGCATATAAATATTATATAGCATAATAGTAAACTCCAAAAGGAATGTAGATCGTGAAAAGTTTCAAGAAAATGCCAATATTGGAGAGCAAAATTCCAAGATGAAGTCTGCATAATTCATGAGATATTTTGTATTCTACTTTAATATTTCTAACTCAAATATATATCGCGACAAAAGAAATTACTTTTATAGTAGCTTTAATTCCACGGAATTATGATAATTCAGAATTACATTACGTATATTATTACGAAAATCGAAGCTTGACGATTTGCTTATGCATTTACCCTAATTATCGCATAGACAAAGAGCCATTTGAATGCTATTAATATGTTACTAGTAGCAGTAAGCTAACATACGTGATCTCTGCTGGTTAGATGCACAAGTGCAGATCTCAAACGAGGAATCAATTAATGGCGTTACCTTAATAACGTACATGTTCGAGTAGTTGGCTTTGGGCTTCGTACACTAACGAAGCAAAATTGCGACTCAGCTCTTCGATCTTAATCCTTCTGACACATCGAATATTGAAAATGAAATTCAAGCCTTATCTCAGAAAAATCGAAAATACCTCTATATACATATTATATTTGTATATAGATACATATTTTAAGCGACAGTTAAATTTTTGATATTACGAAAGATGATATTAATTAATTGGAAAGTAAATTTTACTTTTTTTATTTTTAATTTTAAAAAATCGAATTTACGCATTGAAAGTTTTTTAATTTGTTTCAATATTTAAATTTTATTCTCGAGTTGCTGTGGAAAAAATGTACGCGACGTCTCTTTTATAAATTGAAAATTTTCTAAGTGAAACATGTTTAACGTTTCATACGCCACGCAATATTGTCATCACCAGTGACGCCAATACATGGTTTCGCTCGTTATGTTCGCGGGTGTTATCCTCCTGCCTATAGTTTACGGATTTAAACGCTCCGAGGCGAAGTTTCCAGGACAGATGGGTCTCTGCAGCCCTCCAGGAAGTTCCTTGATGTGCTTTCGTGTTCGTGAGGTAAGCGGCTCTTCGTTGCATGCGCAGCAAACGCTCTCGCGAAACACGCCGTATCGTGACGCTATTAGAGGCGAATTTCGACAGCAAACAAGCCGCGGCCATAACGAGGATTTAATCACATTAGATGCACGATACGGCGTCCCTCGAAGTAACGAGAAGTGCGTAGCAAGAACTTTCAGTCTCATCGAACATTCATTCAACCTTTGTCTCAGCATGTCAATGTCATGATAAAGATCCAAAACGGATTTTATCTCTCAGGCAAATTTTCAGAAGATATTTACATGTCCTTCAACAAGGTTTAAAGGATAAAAATAGAAAGTGAGGCAGCGCTTAGCGTAATTAACAACGAGTGTTTTCTTAACGGAAATTGAATTGAAACTTCATTAATTAAGATGCTTAACGTTTTAAGCTAAAGAGATAAAAGTAGTAAAATTTACTTCTGAATTAATTTGCAGTATCTTTTGTACCATCAAAAGTTTATCACAGTTACTTATAATATGCATACATGAATATATGAACAAAGTTGTGTCATATTACAACTTCTTTCCTTAATTCTTTTTAAACATTATATCCAGATAGAAACAATCTTTTTGCGGTATTTTGAACTTATGCCACAAATTGATTTGTCTCTTAAAAAACGAATTGTAGTTGCATAATTCTTTTTATCACAAGCAAACTATTTGCATTTGTCTACGCAAAACCATATCATCATTTATCAAATTGTTTATACATATCCAAGTGTTGTCTGGTGTTAGAAGATTTTTGCAAAAAGGAGAAACAGAAAACCAATGAAATGCGCAAACTCAAGGCATGTAACGAAAAAGAAGTACGATCTTTTCCCCTGACAAAAGTTTTCATCGCTGAGAGCGTGTGGGCTACCGCCAAGGCGGCAAGATCCGCGAGGTTGAAAGTACGAAAGACAGCGTACGTAGAATAAATATTAATGCGACTGTTGCCCCTTGCTTCTTACATCTGTTCTATTTCAGTCTCGACGGCTCCACGATCGAATTCTCATTGTTTCTTCTTTCTCTCACTTTCCTCTCGCCCTCGGCTACGCAAAATTCGCATCCTTTACGAGTTTAGCTGCGCGTGTGCACGCACGTGTACGTTCGTACTTATCGTGAATTGTAATTTTTCGGCTTTGCATAGCGTGCGCACGACGTGACAGAATTTATCTCGCAAATTTTATTTTATTACTTCGGAACACTTGGGCATCGCGATATATTTCATGAACTTGCAAAGTGGAAAGTAAGCAATCGTAAAAATACACTAGCTGCTAAAATATGTATTGTTCACCGAGTTTAAAACGTCTTTGTGATTTATTTCTTTACTATCGTGGCAAAATAAAGTGAGATTATGTTGATCCAACAAATAAGGCATTAAAATTGAACGGAATTTATTTATAAAAATACATTTATAAAAGCATATTAAAACACAATATAACATTTTAAAATGTATTTTAAAATGTTATAATTGTATTTTAAAATTCTTCTCACATCAGTCTAATTGTAAGCTTTTGCAATCGCCGCAACGACTGCCAATAGGCATTGCGGAAAAGCGGGAACAATAAACCTCGACTTTTAATATACTTCGGGTGTTTCATGACTTTTTTCATTATGGATGGCTCTGTGAAAAAAAACTAAACAAGAAAATTATTTTTTGCATTATTCATTATGTTACTCAGAAAAGTTTCAAATTAGCGAATTAAAGTATTTATTAATAATAGAATTCTTCTATTTTTACAAAAGGATTTTAGTATTTGAAGCTCTGTGAAAAAAAAGTGTTTAATGTATTGTGTTATGTTAAGTGTTAAAATGTATTTTAAAATGTTATGCTCTCCAGAAACATATTTAAACAAATATCATTTGCGCGATTTGATAAAGTAAAAATGAACAGATACGTAAAAATGTATTTATT
>VBVQ01003185.1:0-20171 GCA_011636635.1 Tetramorium simillimum | reverse complement strand
ATATTAATCGATCAATAAAATTATAATAAATTCATTTTAAAAAATTAATGGATTTAATACATTTACATTTTTTTATCAATCAAAATTGATAATAATTAATTTTTTTTGTTAATCTTGGAATTATGTTATGAGAACTATTATTGACTATACTTTATAAAATTATTGACTGTTTTAAAACATTCTTACCTATTGTTGATAAACTTCTATGAGTCATGTGTCTTATCTCATATTAAATGAGACAAAAGATTGTGGGATATTCCGTGAAGTGCAAGATTAGCATAATCCATCTCGGATATTTCTTGTCAATAAGCCTGTACACCACAAGTTTCCAACAATAAATTGTGACCAATGCTTAAAGTACTTTAAAATAGAGCTTTATTTTCACTTGTTATGAAATAATGGACAGCTTCAATGTAATACCATTTTCCTAAAATCTTAATTGCAGGTGCAAAATGTCGACCGGTCCATATAATTATTCTTATATCTTTAAATACATCATCATAGGGGATATGGGAGTAGGCAAGTCATGCCTGCTCCATCAGTTTACAGAAAAAAAATGTGAGTAACGAAGGAAAAAAATGTTTACATAATTATATTTACTTGTGAATAAAATCATGTGTAAGAGTTGTGCTAAATTGATATCGTGATTTATCATTGTTTTTTATGACACATTTTTAAAGGATGTGTTGTAATCGTATGCGTACATAATTATATGACTGCGGCACATTATGCTGTATACAATGTGCAGACAATGTTTGTAGTTGCAACAGTACACTGATTTTTGTCTCAGTATCTATGATAAAATTACTTTTTATTTTGAAGAAAACTTAGACAAACAAATCATATGTGCAAAATTATTAAATTTTTCATCTTTAAAGATAGATATTTAATTTTCTTTCTAAAAATTTAATATCACGTCTATGATAAATTGATGTAGATGTTATAATTTTCATATATATTTACATACTTTTCATAAATCTATTTAAATAAAGATATGCATAATTAGCATATTCTGTCATTAAATTATGTATATAGTTATTTCATTTAAATATCACGAAAAGCAAAGCTATAAATTATTTATTGATATATTATATTTTGTATTTATACAAAAGAACTAAAGAATTAAGATTTTTAATAAATGTTATATAAATTTCTTGTGAATTTAGTCATGGCAGATTGTCCACATACTATTGGCGTCGAATTTGGGACTAGGATTATAGAAGTAGCGGGACAGAAGATAAAACTGCAGATATGGGACACTGCTGGGCAAGAACGGTTTAGAGCCGTTACTAGGTAATGACTGCAATATTTCAGACAATAAATACCTAATAAACGGAAAATTGTAAACGCGTACAAAAGAGAAAATATTTTTTCTTAGATCATATTATCGCGGTGCAGCTGGAGCATTAATGGTATACGATATTACACGTCGTTCAACTTATAATCATCTCAGTAGCTGGCTGACAGATACGAGGAATTTAACAAATCCAAGCACTGTACGTATATGATTATTATATTGCAATCATCATAAGATATCTGTGTTTAATTGGATTTGTAATTTAACATCTACATTTATTATCTGTAATAAAAGAAAGAAAGTTACTTTCCTGAGAAATATTTTATATAATCAAGTAATATAAAAACAAATCAATCCTTTGTGCAGGTTATATTCTTAATTGGTAACAAAAGTGATCTCGAAGGTCAGCGCGACGTTACCTACGAAGAAGCGAAGCAGTTTGCTGACGAACATGGCTTAATGTTTGTGGAGGCTAGCGCAAAGACGTGAGTGTCTTTAATATCTTCAAATATTTTTATTTCAAATATATTTCAAAAATTTATTTATTATCAAATATATTTATTATATCTTCAAATATTTTAACATAATTTTTCAAATAATTGTAAATGGAATCGTGTAATTTATTTGACAGAGGACATAATGTAGAGGAAGCCTTCTTGGAAACTGCAAAGAAAATATTCCAAAGTATACAAGATGGACGGTGAGTTTAACAATAATTTATAATTATATAAAATAAAAAATATTTAGTATATTTCAGTATATTAAATAAAATTCTACCATTTTTAAGAGATATAAAATATAAATTATAAACTAATACATATCCCGAATGTTTCGTAAATTATTTTTATTTTTGTTGATAGATTGGACCTAAATGCAGCAGAATCTGGTGTACAACATAATCCCAGTCAACCGGGACGCACCAGCCTCCAAGGAGTAACTAATGAACAGCAGGGAGGAAAAGATTCCTGCTCCTGTTAGGTCTTATTATTTGTTTGTATATAGATATATTAATTGATCGGTACTATTAATGCATATATGATTTGTACTAAGTGTAGTTGACAGATTGTCTTGTAGCCTGTATCCTCCCTTTGATAAGTGAAGTCACTTGGAAAAAAAAGAATGAAATATGTTCAAAATATTCTTTTTTTTATTAGCGTCAATTTACGATGTTCAATACAATGTTATAAGTACTCGACATAATATAGAGACATACATTGTAAAAATGATTCCGATAATGCTACTAACTTTTGACGCGCGGAGAGTCAATGATCTATTCATAAAACGGCTTTTGTATGATTATTGCAGTTTATATACTGTTTTCACGTAAATGTTTTGTATATTTCATGCATTTTTTGTGAAGCCAGGTAAAAAAAGATAATTCATTTAGAATATACATATAATATATGTAGAAGCACATATGTAGAAGCTGAGATCAACCTTTCTCATATGTTTGACTGAAATTTTCTGTTTGGAATGACTTAATAGTGAACACAAACGATGTGGGATTTATATTCAATTAATTTCTATCTGCATGGGAGGATCGCATATTTGTTGTAAATGCAAATTCTTGCTTTAAAAAATTTAATCAATGAAAATTAACTTAAATTATGAGCGGTCAGATTTTTCTCAATACCACTTTTTAAACCTGCTTTACTTGATAAGATATGCACATCCATGTGAGCTTCGTGATTTCTCGGTTATCTTTCGAACTAATTATAGATGGAGAGAGAAAGTAGGGATCAAAAAATTTACTTTTCTTTATTAATATCTAAAAGATATATCTATTCTTGATGAAACAAAAAAAATATATATATATATACATACACATATATATGTAAATTTAACATTGTTTTTAGTGACAAATTAAAGATGGAATTATTCGTCTTTTATTTGTGATATCAATTGAAAATCCATTTTTGGTTTGTAGAAAAAATTTTAATTAGCAAAAATATAATTGTATATGTTACATGAATATTAAGTACAATGTAGCTAAGATATTGTCACATGTTTTTTCCACTTTTTTTCACCCAGGGAATCTTTAACTTAATACATAACGCTTCTATGCTTTATATTAGAGATCAGTATTAGCAAGATCTTATTTTTCATATTATCTATTATATCGACATCTTATGTAAACTAATTCAACATTGATAAATTAATTGTTGTACTTTCACAGTTATAGAAGTTTTATCTTGTTATATAATTTAATGGTACAGAGTTAGTACTGATATGAGCAAAGTCCATAACAAAGTAAGAAAAAAAAAACAAATTAAAAGACATAGCATGCAACGAACACAATGATTTGTTCTCTTCAGCATTGTGTGACTTATAAACGATTTGTATTTGCTAGCGTAAGAAAATGCGAAGGATCGCCTCGAATAAACTTGACCAAAATTTTATCGATCTGTTTGACTCACGGTCGGTTTGTTTTGCTATACACCCTCTATCAATCATGTTATCTAAATTACTTTAAGAGGCAACAAGAGCTAAATTTAGGATTAAAATTCCATTCTATTTGTTACACGTTCAATAGCATTTGTTTAATCAAACAGTTCATTTTTTCACGAATTTATTTATTATATTTTTGTATTTTGTACATTTAACACAAGTATGAGAAAAAATGCCAGAGAATAAATACTTCTACATGGTGCTTTAACAAAAAGAATGCCAATCTTTGTTTTTATTGGTAAATGCTTTTCTAAGAACATTATGTTGCTTCATTAAAATGAATACATATAGATTTTTTCTACGTACAGTATTATTGTCTTTTAAAAATCCTTTATATAATTTTTGTGAAATCTATTTCACTAGCTATCTGTACATTATAATCACATACACAAAACTTGTATAATAAAGAATTTAACTTTTCGCATTATTTTAGAACAAGATAATTTCTCAAAAATCTTTCTACTACATTCAATTCTTTAGTCTCATAAATTCTTATATGCATTTAAATATTAAGTTTTGCTTAAATGCAAAAATGAAAAATAAATAATTATGAATTTTTATGCACAATTTATATAAGCAAATATATAATATAAAGCAAAACTTTCTTAAAAATGATCAATTATTGTGCTTTCTTTCAATTTTCGAAGATAACGGATTTATATTCACAACAGTCGGAAAAGATATAAGAATAATCTTAAAAAAATTATATGCATATATTAGGGTATTTATTTTCAACTTTTTTGTCATTATTTACCATCAAAAGTATATCGCATTTTTTTGTCATTGTATAACACTTTGTTAAATATCATGGCTATTATTATCGCGAGTGCCGCAGCGTGCCGAGGGCAAATATACATACAGGTACCAAACAATATGTTGCACGATCACGTTGCATGTCAACGAAATGTCAAACATCTATTATCCACGTCGTCAGCATCAGAGAGCGATCGACTCTACTTGACTTGTCTTAACGAACTCGTCGCGTCTTTGGGAAAAATAACAAATCCTGTCGAAACATGAATTTACAAATAATCGCCGTTTTTATCGTGACCTGTCACTTGGCGAGAGGGTGAGGTATAACCGTATAATGTAATCATTGTTATTATGCACAATGCGCTAGTAGAAAATTACGCGTACGAAATTACGAATTTGGAAGAAAGATGTAATATCCCCATAATCGATAAATTTCGAAGAAAATCATGAACGATGGTGTTACGTCTGTCGCCTCAGCCCCAAGCTCGCCTGCTGTTTCCCCTCCTTGACCACGTTCCTGAGGTACTAACCTCCCAGGACGTAACAATAGAGAAATCATTTCATGAGAATAACCTCTACGATTACAAATAAACAAGTTTTTATCCCTCATTTAGCTCCAAACGGAGTTTCAATATATGATTGTTAAATAACTTTGAAAAAGATTTAATAGCGTGATTGAAAAATACATTACTCTAAAATGTATTTTTTTGGTCTAATTATTAAGGACCTGAACGATTTACAAATCATCTGATTTTTTTTTAATACATTCTATTTATAATTTTATCATAATTTAATTGTATATTTTATACATGGATTCTGATTCTTCAAATGCTTCCCCATTTTATAAGACATGAGATTAAATAGAATTCTATTCTGAATTTGGATATGAATTAGGGATAGCTTCAGTTGTTGATATTAGTAAGGAGTTAAATAATAAAAATAAAAATATTAACAATTTCGCCTTTATCCTTTTCCTATTATGAAATTGAAATGTTTTTCGTTTGGTACAAATCATTTCTTCACTTAATATATAAGAATGTGCAACTTCTAAAAATTAAATTTATGTAAATGAATGAAGCTGTATGAAACACAAGAGTATCTCTTTTAATATAAAATTTGAATCATTTGGATTTAATTAGGGATAAAATGATGCTCTTCGATTTCACGAATGCGCAAAGTGTGGACGATTGGAGGGAGGTGTCCGACACTGTGAGAACGGTGGGAAAATCCAAAGCTGTTTTAACACTGCAAACAAGCCAGATCTTCCAAAGAGCGGTCTTCTTCACGTTGCTGAATCCACAACTAAACGGTGCCGGTTTTGCTGGTGTCAGAAAATTAACAAATCTGGATTTGTCGAAATTCAAAAATATTGAAATCACTTGCCGGGGACAAGGACAAAATAGCCACTACAAGATATCCTTGAGACATCGAGGAGAAAATTCCAACGAGGACCTCAGTTATGAACAATTTTTCACGGTAAAACTTCAAAATCTCGTTAGTTTTATCTTCAATTTATTGTTATTCGTTTTCTACTATCAATTCCATCTTATTAATCTTCGGCATTTTTGTCATGAAATTTTACGTTGAAAACAATCCTCTTTCGGTAAACGTTCTTCATAAATTTCCTTCAGGTATCAATGTCGGACAACGAATTTTCCATGGTGACTTTACCTTTGGAAGACTTTAAACCTTATTATCGTGGGTGTGAAATTCCGAACGGTGAGCCTCTGGATACAGCAAATATTACTATGTTTGAATTTCAAATTTACGGTGGCGTTTATCTACCCATCAAGCAACGTGGTGTGTCGGCATTAGAAATAGAAACTGTAGCAGTTTCCACAATAGAAAAAACGAAGATCTCCTGAAGAACTTTTATTTATGTACACATCAAATGTTTTACATCAATGCTACGAACAGCAGACATATATTAAATATTTTATATTAAAAATAAATAGTTTTTTATATTTTCGCAATCGTTAACAAAATTTAAACTTTTTAAAAATGTAAATTTTTATAAATATTTTTTTAATACTTCTGTACATAAAAGCAAACGAAATGAAAAACATTAAAACAAATTATTAATATTATACGTACATATAATTCTCTATATTATTACATTGTATTAAATATGAAATCTTTAACGTATTTTCACATCAAATTTACATGAATAATTTTCTCAAAATAATTATAAAAAAGCGTAAAATACTTGAACAATCTTGTTTCGATGTTTTCCAAGATTTTGATTAATAAATCTTTATATCTTTATTGATAGATCTTCATGTTTTTTCAGATAGTACTGAATAAGCTTCTTTAAAATTGCTATACGTATTAAAACTATGATGCATTCTGTAAATAAAAATTATGTACATACTTGGTATATCTAAGAATAGGAGAAGAATAACGTAATAAGAATTTTACTTACTTTTTGAAAACATCGTCTATTGCCGAGATTTCAGAGGTGTGACACACAATGATAGTCTTACATATCTCCGGATCAAATAGTGGCAGAATATATTGATTTCCTATACGATTCATATCGTTCTTGGTAACGGCAGAGATATGTCGTATCAATGTAGGGCAATAATCAAGCGGCATACCACGCCAACACCTAAATGATTCATTCGCTCTATTGCCTATAGCGTTCCTCATTTTTATGATTTGAAAGATCAGAAGCGATTTGGCGGATTCGCAAAAATTGTCGGGCCAATGTCCACATATACGATTTCTCTAAAACAGAAAATTCATGATGTAAAATATTCTTTTATACAACTTTTACTTTTTTTACGTGATTACATGATTATATATAGCATGTTGTTTAATATAATTATTTTATATATTATTTATATATATTTTTTGTATATATGTGAATAATCTATACTGTTCATACCACATTTGTTTCGGCCTTAATGTACGCGCCTAGTAAGTCTGTAGCGTCATTAATAGCTAGATACAACAAGCCTTCGTGTAACGATATGAAAAATTCGAAATCGCGTGCACGTTCAGAGTGACGAATTAATAATGATAAGGGTCCCTGAAATTATATATCTTTGAAATTCTAATGATTGATTTGCGTTTTTCATTCACAAGTATCACAGCGCTTACATCCGTTTGATCAAAATACATCAAACAAACGAGCAAAGCCGGAAAATCGGGATTCTGATAATCGTTTATGCACGGATAACTCCGCAGGAAGAATGCCTCTGTTTTATTTTCCAATCCCACGATACATCCGCTAATAGCAGCATGGTTCGTGAGAGTCATTAATTTCCAGTCAGCAGTAACGTTGAGCCTAAAAATATATTATTACATATCTTCAATGAGATTTATATTCCATTAATATATTACATATTTTCGATGGTTTTTTATGTATCAGAACCAAGCGCATCAATTAAATTTGAAAATTGTGTTGTTTGAAACAATTAAAAATATGACTAAATTTATGTACAAGCTCAAGTTACTGTTAGTGTTTAAAAAGCTCTATATTTTCTCTAAAATATTTCAAATTTATTATATATATATGTAATACAAAGGAAAATTTTTATACATGTTACAGTTCAATGCTAAACAAGTTTTAAAAATCGTTATTAATTAATGATTCACTCTTCTTTACGCTACATATTATCCTAAAATTTTTTTAACAATTTATCAAATATGCTAACTCTCTATTTACTTAGTCTTCTTTGTAACTGCCACATCAGAAAAGAACATTTTCCATGGAGCATAAATATTTGAAATTTCCTTTGTTAACTTCGTGACGTTAAGAATCATATATAATTCCATATTTTTTAATAACGTCAAAGTTTTTCTGCTTGATTCAATATTTGCCATAATTTCCTTCTGACCCGCATCATTCTTTAGACGTTCTATAATGTCAGTGAGAAATTCTTCTTGTTGCAATAAACTGAATATGAAAGGATTGCTGTCTACAAATATTAAAAAAATACATATTATCTCTTTCATTTAGTACATATTATATATTATATAATATAGTATGTACATATTATTTAATATATATTATTTCTAATAAAATATTATTAATTTAAAAACTTGTAAATTTAAAGATGAGATTTACCTTTATTATACAGTAATATTTTCATTAAATCATTTGCAACTTGGTCCCCTTTATTCTTCAATTGAGCAATATCGTTTATTTTCTTTGTTGCTACTGCTTTTAATCTGTCGACTGTTAATACGGTATTGTATAAAAGCTCTTTCATCCACTTTATGCCTTTTTCATACTTTTCATATTCAAACTATATGAAAAAGATATGTAATAGTTACAAACTGTTTTAAATAATTGCAACTTTATAAAAGAAGAAAATATATTAACTTATATATTACATACATAATTATACATACTTGAAGCATCAAATAAACATTAGAGGATTTGTATGAAAATCCTATGGGCTTATGCATACTAATTTCAGTAGCAGCCATTACAGTGTCTGTTTTCAATTCATCCATTACTTCCTCATAAGGAATCAGTTGATCGGCTCTTTTCACCGGAGATTCCATAATGAGTTCTAGCAATAGTGGAATATATTTTTTATATCCTTTAGTAATGGAAGTAGTGTCCATGACAACAAACATCTAGATTTAAATAAAGAGTAGTTAATTATCATAGTCAACAATTGATGTACAACTGTTAACTATAAACGTATATTTTAAAATCTTTGCAAATAAAGAGATATTTATATGAATTATGCTTACAATATAATTACACAATAAAAGATATGATACTCACATAAACAAAATTTGTATCGGTATCATCTAGATGAGTAAATAACGGCAGTTGAGTAACATCTAATCCAGGATGCTGCTCTAGAGTTTCCGTACTGTAACTTTTAATGTGATCGAAGTCAATGGAATCTGTGCCAGGTACAGGTATACTTTCTAATACTTCGTCAGGTATACGTGACTTAAGAAAAAACATCATCAATAGCAAGAGTATTGCCAATGATAAACTTTGAATATAAGATATTTTATATAGTCACGCAGAATTTTCAATCTTTAATAAGAATATGTTCACATACATGTTCACTTAAGGCTTGGAAAAAGAGTATATCGTTTCTCGCTAAACCAAGCATGCCAAAGTCGTGTATCCGATCAATTTTTGTCTCTCTGTCTTCTTCCAAAAGTATTTTCAACATTTCACGGCTAGGTGTGCCTCTTACAACAATCATTGGCGTATCGACAAAATATTTCTTGTAAAGATTTGACCAGTAACATTGAGGTTCATTTTCTAATCTTTTGAGATAATGTACAATGTTCAATCTATAATCCAGCTGTTAACGAAAATGAAGCAATTATAATCAATATTTTCAATAAAATGTAGTTTATGAATAAATCAATAAATGCGTAACATACATCCTTGTCTGTTTTTCCATATAACATATGTTTAAATAGCCCAGTTGCGATTGTATTAGACAGATTGTTATCAAAGTCACTTAAAATTTTAATAGTATATCTGTGAATTATAGTCTTCATTTCTTTTAATTGTATACCAACTTCAGATGTATATTTAAGTACTTTTATCACAGTATCCTCGATTAGAGGAACTTTACAACCTGGCACATTTGGGAACATCAAACTTAAAGCTGAAGTCGAGTACTCATGTAAATAATATTCATAGCGAATCTGTTCCTTGACAAATTCTTTTTGCAATGCACCATCGGATGTATCAGTTAAATATTGCGAGAGTAAGCAAAAACCAAAATAATCGTACAATTTATTAACTGTGGACGGTCCTTGCCAAGCTATACGAACATATGCCCCAGCACGAGAGTAGCACGGATATTGGAATTCCACATCTACACTTTTTGTAAGTGGTTTAATTGGAGTTTGCCAGGGTCTAATAAACATACCTCTCTCGCCCTAAAATTTTGAAATTAAATCACGATTATTGCAAACACAAAATAAAGAATATAACGTCACGATTAATGATCATACATCTCTAATTCAATAATAATATACAGGGTGTATCTAAAAAAACATGTATGGTGTACACTATCAGATACAGAACGAGAATTCAGATCGAAAAGTCCTGAATCATTTTTTTATTTGAGCTTTCTGTTTGTTATTATAAAGTGTTAAAGATAGCCACTCAGCAGTCGTGTACAGAGGGAAGGCAGGGACGACAAAGTCTAATAGACAGTTGCTATTGCTTCGATGCTCACCGTCGCGCGTTGTTCTTCCGTCGCATAATTTGCTTTATTCCGCCTTGCTACTCTCCGTTCTTGCCTTCCCTCTGTACACGGGCGCTGAGTAGCTAACTTTAACACTTTATAATAACAAACAGAAAGCTCAAATAAAAAAATGACCCAGGACTTTTCGATCTGAATTCTTGTTCTGTACCTGATGATGTACACCATATATGTTTTTTTAGATACACCCTGTATAATATAATTTTAATAACAATAAATACACAAATAAAAGTAATAATAATAAACTACAATATTTTTCGTTTATTCCTGATATGTCTGTTTTTCGATATATAATTTTAAAAATTAATAACTTTAAGCCTAATTGCAATATTAAAATTAAATTTATAATTTACCTTTGACATTATTTTTTCTTCGAAAGTCTCTAATATTTGCAAAACATCTTCATGGTCTATTTGACCTACTACTAACACAGTTAAGTTTTCTGGTCTATAATATTCCTTATGATATCGTGCAATATCGTCAAGAACGAGAAATTGTGATATGTGTGACGATGTACCTGTATGAATAAAAATAATTATTAATTATACTTATAATATTGTTATGATTCGATTATGCATTCGTCTTTTTATACCTTGAACAATCGAGCTATATCCACAATTTTCAGGATACATAGCTTTCATTAATTCAGTATAAGTTACATGTTCTCCGTCTAATTCTTTAGTCTTGGCGTTAAGATATAATGTACCTGCATCGTCGCCATACTTAGTATAATGATGTATATCTATAATATATGCTGCTTCCTATTATACAAGTGTTAAAAATTTCTTCACATTTTGTACAATTTTTAGATAGTTTATAACTAGTTACATACTAAGCGAAATATTAATAGCTTATAATCAGGATGCAATAAATATTCTACAGAATTTAAAATTATTTTTTTTTATAAAAGGATGAGCCATGGCCTTAATATCTCTTATCTATTTAAATTATAAATAAAATGTTTTATAAAAATAGAGAACTATAATATTTTAATATTTAATATATTACATTAGTAGATTTTATTATCCAACATAGTATGTTAGATAATAAAATCTACTTTTCTTTTATACGGAGTATTATATAATTATTGACAATCGTGTGCAGGTTGAACGAACTAAACTAAAAAGTTTAGTTCTGTACCATTTTGCAATTTTCGCAATAAAAAATAGAAAACAACTCTTCACGCGTCTAGTAAGCATGATTACTGAACGGTCGTACCTCGCGCATTGGCATTCAGCATTGACTAGAAGATTTTTAATAATTAATAACTCATTAATTATAATTATTTGCAATAATTATTGCAAAAATTGCAAAATTGTACAGGACTTTTCGGTTCAGTTTAGTCCGCTCTATCTGCACACGAATGTTGCGTCAATAATTATTAGAAAATTTGTGTATATTTAAAATTATTAAAAATTTTACCTTAAGAGTGGGATAAAGGATATGATCGAGATATACAGGCAGTAGGGAAAAAAATCCTTCGCTCCCACTTGTTTTCATGCTATAAGAAGTATAATCTTGAAATGTATGAATCTCAGTACCAAGCGAGAAGCATTTATGAGACCAGCGATCCAAAAGATTTATATAGGGATAATCTTCGCTACCCGCTAATAGAATATGTGCCACTGCTTCAGGAAGACCTTCATCATTGAGCACTTCGGTAGCTGAGAATATATGTAAATAAAAATAATTAAAAGTATTACTAAATATATTTTGATAATGTTTGTTAATTTTTCTTTCAGTAATTCTGTTAAGATAAATAAGAATTAATGCTTTCATGTCTGAGTTTTTGGAAAGATAAGCATACCTAGTTAAATTATTTTGGGGTAGCTGAATTTGGAAATGAGATCAAAACATAAAATAAAATAAAAATAAATTAAATTAAATAAAAAATACAAAAGATATAACATTCTCAAGTGTTAATCTGTAGTAATATTCTATTCAAATCTGCTACAAACTAGCACAAACACACTGTTAGCACTTTGCTTACTGAGCATATAACCATTTATATTATTGGCTTTATTTAAATATTCACCACAATGTTGTACATAATATTAAACCATTTGTAACTAATTCAAGAACTTGTCGAAAATCTCGTTTTACTGCTCAAATGACTATGTAATATTTCATAATAATGCTTTACAATTTGATCAAATTTCAGGAAATTCCTTTTAGAACCAGTTATTAAATACTTGTGACAATGACTGAAGAAATATTGAGATATGATTTTGCAAGCATGTTGGAACATGCATGTCCTATTGGACATTAAAAAATAACTCCTATAAATAGAATTATACAACAATATTCAGTTTATCAGTAAATTCAAACAAAAATCAGGAAAATTAGCCTTGACTGTGTCCAGTAAACTTGCCAATAAATGATTCATTGACAAAACTTGCTGACATAACATGACAGCAGATTGACAGCAAAAATTAAGCAGAATCTGTCGACGTCAATTTGCGTCAAACTGCGTGACAGTTAATATTAAAATCGGTTTGATTTCTGGCATCAATTTGCTATCACGTTATATCAGCAAGTTTTGTCAATAATACATAAATTTATTGTGAATCTAGTCGATGCCAATTTTGACGAATTTTGCTATATTTTTACTAGCATTCCGCCAACGGCATTGTGTATAGACACTTTGCAGAATCCAGTCTCAACAGATTTGGCAGAACTGAGAATTAGCGCGAAAGGGAGAACTTGCAGCATTGTCGTAATTATCCTCTATTAACGCGTGTGCAAAATTACCGAGTGCGAAGTGGCAGTTGACAATCGGGCCTTCTACGTCCGCGATACAGAGTGTCAGGCCGGTTCTCGCGGATTTGTACATGGAGAACGGGATCGTGTCGTTGATCGTCAACGAGTGCACCAGCTCGAACCCCTCCTCGTACTCTTCTTGCGAACTATCGGCGGTCCCCGCATTGCGGGGACCCGAATACATAAACCTCGCGAAATTCATTCACAACCCTAGTTCCGTCCTACGCTGCACCTGTCTGCACCGCCGACAGAATACTGTCAAAGAACATAAACCCTCGCAAATAATCGTGTCTATAAATAGGGTTCCGGGGGGTGCGGAGATAATTGAAGAATATCAATATTATCGACTATAGATATAAATTCTTTGATTACTAACAAATATCTACAAAGTAGTGTTAAATTTGTGATTTATTGTCGTATATGTTTTATAAATAGGCCCGTATTCATAGTCAAAATTCTTATATTTAACATTATTTTAAGTACAATCTTATGTGGTTTTAAACCAATCACAGGTCGGGATTCATAGTCAGTTCTTATGGGCCGTCTACAATGAAGTTCAGCGTCAAAAGACGTCACGTGACCAAAAACGACGAATCGGTAGCTTTATTTTTGGTCACGTGACATCTTTTGCCGCTGAAAATGAGCGTCGAGCGTCAACGTGAAAAGGTACCTTAAGAAGAAGAAGAAGAAGCCTCCTGTCTCTAATCTTCATAGCGAAAACGCTACATGACTAGCGTGACCACGGATTTGTAAATATATATAAAATAATTCTTTAAATAAGAATTTCTATAAAAGACTTCTATATATAAAAGAATAGGTGACAGTTATGGCGAGATATTCCAGTGAATCGGACTCGGATTCGCACAGCAGCAGGTATCGAAGGAAGCGAAATCGAAAGTCGAGGTAAAACGTAAGAATAATATCGAATTGTATTATGAGTTATAGGTTAGGAAATGGTTACAATTTTTTATTTCTATCATTTTCATTATTTAATTTTAATTAATTTTAATGTTAACATTTAACATGTTTATCAGAATGTGTTTGTTTAATTCATTTATTGTCATCCATGAAAAGAGGAGTCTCGATAGATCTATTCATGTTGCTTGAAATTTTCAAAAATTCCTATACTTATAACGAGATAAATATATATTGAACGTTAAAGAGATTGAGAGAACAAGGATTCTAAATGTAAAAAATGCAAGCTAACACGAACAACTTTAATGCTGCAGTAATTCTTGTAGATCTAGCAGCTCAGATAGCAGCGACTCCTCGCCTCATCGGAGAAGGTCATCAAAGCACTCGAAAACAAAGCGCAAACATCGTTCGCATTCGAGAAGTAGAGGAAGAGATCGGAATTCGAAGAGCCATAAAGGATCCAGGAGCAGTCATTCGAGAGATCGAGACAAGAGACGTTACCGTCGCTCCAGCCCAGGCAGGTCACACTCTTCGGACCGTGCAAGAAGAAAAGCTAGATCCACATCCAGAGAAAAGTCACGAAGCCCCTCTAGCAGTTCACAGTCAAATCAACCAAAAGTCAACACAGAAAAAAGCCAAGTTCTACCAGTAAAAGGTAGAAACATTGGCTTTTACGAATATCACGAATACCATTTAATGATGTATATATGATATATATTAACGATGATATATATAATATAATGTGATATATAATAAAATATGATATATATAATAACGATGATATATATAATATAATGTGATATATAATAAAATATGATATATATAATATAATTAATGATATATATTAACATATACAAATTATGTGTCGCTTTTTAGATGATTTTCCCATTGAGCCACGTTTCAAAGACAGCATACTCGAGGAAATAAATGCCGAGGGCTTCACACCGAAGCAGTTCACGTCTTCTGCTTCTGCCAAAGAAAGTAAATTTAAAAATATCGTTATAGATATTAGTTCGGATACCATACAGATTCCACCAGTATCTAGCATTTCCAGTGGCCCAGAAAGCATATTTCATACATCGGTAATTTTTTATCTTTAAGTATCTCGATAATACTCCAAAGTACGTGAAAATGTACTGGATAATGTTTATCCTTTCTTCTCAGATTATGATGGATCAAGAAGCAAGGTTCGATAAATGGGTGAAAAAACTCTACACTCTTAGACAAAAAGCCATAGTTGACTTGATACATACAAATACTACTTGATTTACATCTATACTATACTACAGCTTTTTATACTAACTCATAATTGTATATGAAAACATTTTGTATGCAAAACAATGCAAATTGACTAAATTTGTATTAATGTTGATATAAATTGATAAATAGATAAAAAAAGAAAGTTTGTATGAAATAAACTACAACTAAAACCTTTTCATACAGCCATCTTTTGCTTTAACGAAATATTGATTCAAAAATCACCGTATTCGGTACGATTACACTAATATTGACATTCATATATATCATTTATTTTCTTGTCAGACTTTACAATTAATTCACGTACAGTTTTACAAATTTGGTTTTTTAACGCTATAAAGCTAAGGAAACTTCTTGAACTCGTGGAGATAGAAATGACTATAGGAACTTAACTATAATCACACGAAACGAGGCAGAGAATCGTGTAACAATTCTATAATTATAAAGGTTTAAAGGCGCAGACAAAATTACGTTGTGGAATTAACAAGAGATTCCGCATTTCCATCTCCATTTGAAAATGGTGGAACTAATATACTATTTATTGCCACCAGTGTTTAATCTACATATCTACGGACATTTAAAACGGCGTGAATGCACCGCATATTTATACATTTGCATGTTTGTTTATTGGAGTCATAATACAAGCAAGAGCACGTAATACAGAATGGATTATAACTATTATAACTATTCAGGCACTCGGTCCATAACGTGATCCGTACATATATTAATAAACACATATTTCATTTATCTTGATTCATTCACAAAAAAATTAGATTTTTTATGTGAGCATTAAAAAAGAACTTCCCTAATTCATTTGGAAATACAACACAGTACCTTTATGCGTATATTATATCTAATGATTCGTTAATATCTATCTCAATAACTTATATATGAAAATCATTTTGCAACAAATGCATTTTTAGTTTTGCCATCTTAGTTTTGATATTAACTATACATAATAATCTTTCACACGAAACAGATTAGAATTTTCTTTCTTTCTGATATGATATTAAAATCGCAGATCAATTTTCGCAAGTTATTGTTATTATAAAGTATCCTGCATCTTATCTTTGAAAAACTCAAAGACTGCTTCATAAATGTGTTAGTATTAAATATATCTACACGCAATATTTAAAAGTAATCAATATCCGAGTACCTGGATACGTTTATCGACATTTAATGCCGTATATGTAATAAAATATTTAAAAAAATTAAAAACAGCTCTCTCTGTACGTGTGTGATAATACACTAAAATAGACTAATGGCAAAATTGCATTCAGTCGCGATTCTTATCTATTCCAGTTCTGGTTCTCAGTTCCAGCTTTTCATGATAAATTGGCAATGAACTAGTACATAAAAGATATGTTTAAAATACTGTATTATTAATATTGATTAAAGCACATAACTCTTTTCACGATTAGAAATGCAGAAGAGATAAGAAAGTCTTACATGGAATGTCCGAACACACCAAGACTTCACTTGGAACAGTATTCTATGTAACTTCTGTGTTTTTCAATCCAAACATTTTGTAAAAATATTTATATAGTCACAGTAATCTTATAAATGTTCAACGTGTTTTACCCATTATTTGCAATTGCAAAATCAATATATTTATTATTGAAACACATTTTGGAAATTATTATCAATTCTGCGATATTAATAATTCGTATTTTATACTTCGAGCTTACTGTGTTGAAGTACTGCCCGTAACGCGAGCGATAGATTTTCTAAATAGAATTTACAAATGAATATATCTATAGTTCACTAATAATAACGTATCATAAAACTGCATCGTAAGCTCAACCACTTAGTGCACGGCTATTCTACTGGTTTCATTGATTATTAACGCAGACATTCATAAATATAGTCAACAAGCTGTGTGCCACAATCCATAATAATAAACATTTTATTACTATGGCATAACAGCGCATTTGCTACCTGTTTGAATAATATACCACAAGAATATGGAAGAAATATTATAATTTTCCTATAAGAACCTGTAGACAGTTTACCATCTTACTGAGACTTACATTTTTTTTATATAGTAATTCAATCGTTCACGTTTAGCCTCTCATGATATTATAAAGAAGTTTCTCCTGAACTATATCTTTCAAATCAATAATAATAAAACGTGCTTGCATTATTTGTTATAATCTATAATTAATAGAGAATGGAATAACTAATAGAAATGGAAAGACTTATCATGAAGATCTCGATAAATGTGGGATATATATCAAGACTTGAAATTCCTATGATTTAAGAAAATGTCAAGGACGAGAAATTAATTGATGCGCGATAGATGCAAAATAACTCAAAGTAATTCTAAATTCGATAGAATATTTACCTAAGTTTGTCCTGGACAGCTTATAATTTTTATACATTGATCTACTTGGTGGTTTTAATACTCTAGAATAATTGAAAATCCCCACTGCTCAATTTCTTATAATTTCATTCGAAGTCTTCTAAATTCACGATATCGACCTCCATAATACTATTACCGGCGAATTGCCCGAACACTCCACTTTGCGATGCGCTGCGTTTTACAACTGAAATATTTGCAAACACAATATATATTATAAGCACAATATATTAGAGAGCAAGTCATATAAGATTTTACTTTGTACAACTTGAAATTTGATAACTAACCACTAGAAGAATTTACTTTCTCCAGCATGTAGGTAGGCAAGTTTTGGCATTCACGCGCTATATACGTCCCGACGAGCGACATGTCGGTAATTGGCGGTGTGATTACTTTCATAGTTTCACGGACTACCGCTGTGTCCACTTCATAATAACCTGATATACAAAAATTACACGTGTAACATATTTCAATAAAAAGTAATAAATTAATAAAAATTAATTCAGATTGAATCACAGACTTACCATTGTACATTTTTCTAAGGAGATCATACATATTACGAGGCGGCAACACGCGCTGACGATTCAGTGGCATGACAAAGCAACACTGACCGTCAATATCTATGATACCTGTCTTATTCTGTAAATAAATATGGCACTGTGAGAATCTGTTCTATGCGAAGCAGTGCTAAATCGCGATATAGAAATAGGATATTGACTCACAATGTTGAAATCATGAATGAAACGGCCCTGCCGTCCACCGCGGAAATCAGGCACGTCAATCTTCTCGTAATGTTCATTCTCAAGATCAATCTCAAATCTCTCCTTGAAAAAATTATTGATATCATGGTCAAGGTGTCTCGCGATATCCAGCGCATCTTGCTCCATGGCTCTGGTAAGACTTTTGGCAAACAGGTCAGAGTCGGCCAACAATCCCTGATGAACTGCGTTACTGCCGTAGGACGCTTTATTCGAGCTGTCGTACGGAATGCTGTACCAACCAGTACGGAATCTGCGCATCTGAGTTCTCGCATATTGTTTGTAGATGTACAGCCCACCGATCATGCCGATAAGCAGGATCAACAGCGCAAGGAGAAAGAGCAAAAATGTTGCCGTCATATGTATGCGATGGATGCTTCTTCTAGAAATGAAGTAACGGCTGGTCGGAACTGCGTCAGCTTTTGAACGCGCTGCTTCGGGATCAGCTTTTGCGTCCTGTTAAAGAAGACGTGTATTTAACCTGTCCTCAATTCAGATTTGTTTTTAGGTCTTTAACATATTCTCAAATTAATTCTACATATATGAACCTATTATGTCTTTAAAATGTAAAATTTGTATAAAATTTATGAAAATACAAGTAATTGTTTATCAAAAAGTACGGATGCATCTTTTCGCAGAAATAAAACAAAATCAATGTGGACAAACAATTTAATTGCTGCTCAAAATTCAATTTAATTTGTAATAAGAATTCTGTATATAAAATGTATATAAGGGGGAAAGCAAAAGTTTAATAATTCTAAGAATTAAGGTTCCGTTTCTAAATTACTTCTATGAATTAACTTTAAGATTACAATTCTAAATTACCTCTAAGAATTATCTTTAAGATTACATTTCTAAATTACTTCTAAGAATTATCTTTAAGATATCGTTTCACTTGACAAGTTATGCGATGAATAATGATCAATTGTCTTAAAAATCAATAAAAGCAAAAGAGGGTCTCATTTCTCTTGTAAATACCCCTCCTTAGGCGCTTCATTTTTCTATCTGCATTTAATGTGTCACGCGTGATCTACATCATTGATTGACTCATAAAAAAAAAGCATGAAGCATGCATCTGTCACAACACATAGCAGTATATTTTATCATTAATTTACTCGGCTTGACTGTCGCGCGCGTGTGACAGACACGCACACGCTCGCATGTGCGTGTCGATACATGTCAACATGGCAAATCGCGCACTTGCGCTGATAGCATAGAGACAAGGCTAGATATAGTTTACTTTGATACATAAATTGACAATTTGTGGAATATATACACACACATGTATATATATGCATTCGACAAGAATTAATGCTACTGATATATGTATATATATATATATATACACATCATTACGTATATATATACATATACATATATATATATATATATATATATATATATATATATATATATGTACC
>VBVQ01003184.1:0-20177 GCA_011636635.1 Tetramorium simillimum | reverse complement strand
GTATGCAAATGGACCTTCGCGCGCAAGCGATTTATTCCATGCACCTAAACGTCTATGTCGTGAAATATGCGCGTCGCACGCGAGCGTGCACCAAAGTGCATTTCCGAACGAGCGCCGCTGCGACGCGCGCGCGAGAGAGTATAAATAAATTTCGCGCGAGTTCACGCGGAACGTGAGTTCACGCAGAAATGTGGTCAATCCACGGGCGAGGCTCGGATTAACGGATCGGATGAACCCCGACAGCCAGTATTTCTATCGTTAAAACATTTGCGTTGTCGCGGACGCGCGCGCGCGCGCGCGCGCCGCCCTGTTAAATGCATCGCCAGAATAAGGCTGATGCACGTTACACGGCGCGCGGGAGCCGAAATTCTATGATAAAGGTATAGCGTTTTGCATTTTCGATTAACTTCGGAGAGTTAATTGACAGTTGAAACGTTGGCCGGAATTGTAATGTACATAATCAATAATCATGGAGTATACACGTATACCTCGCGCCAACGATCGCTCGGCGAAATTATTTCGTTTATTTCGATACACGGCATAATATTTTGTGTTTATCTATATGATTACGGACGTATAAATAATAATGAGCCCATATTGCGATGTATCTTCCATGCAGATTTTTGATTTGCAAAATACGGGGAATATAGATATGATTTATTCGTGCTCAACGGCTTATTTTGGAAATTGCATTCATACGTTATACACAGTTACAGCCGCTGCCTCGTATTGAAACCGAACTATCGGATTACAATTTACTTGATTTCCGATCAACTCGAAATTCTGTAAAACCGGATTACTCGAAATGCCGGCTAATCTCAGCACGCGGTGATTATTTATGCGATCGTTACTATGACAACGATTCATCAGACTGAAATATCGCCAAAAAGCTCGACGCGAAGTTATGAAAAAGTATCAAATTATAAGTGTAATAAAAATAACTGTCTCTTTGGCAATTCATTTGCAGTTCATTTTCAAAGGCTGTTGCCGAAACCCAGCTGGTTTACCGATTATTTAATAAGTAAACAATGCAAATGCAAATAAATATTTCGCTTCACGTTGCTTTCATAAAATTTCCATGCACTCCTCGACAAAATGGAAAAACCGAATTGTCTGGAGAAAATAACGAGATATAACAAGCTTATGCAACTCGGCATGGAAACGGTCGTGGAGCGACGTTCAGGAGAGCATTTTATTGCCTGAAATCTTTTGCAGACATCGCCGAAGGAACAGCTTGAGCGAGTTTGAGAACTAATATTTCAGATTTCAAAATCCTTCTTCGAACAACGCCCCGGCGAACGTTTCGCGCAAACTTACGAGAAATTCGTATTTCACTATTTTTGCCGTTAATTCAAATAAAATTCTTTAATTTCGTTGAAAAAGCTCAAAAAAATTCCAACAATCGAGTCCCCTCGTTTTCCTTCTCTCCGTAATCGAAAATCGACGAATCATTAGCGTACGGACCACTTCACCCGCGCGAGCGATCTTTGAAACTCCATTTTGCGCACTTCAAGACGTAAAAAGCGGAATCCGCGGAAAGTTTGCCGCTCTCCTGAAGCCTTTATCGAGCGGTCGTATCTGCCTACCTCGAGAAACTGTTCCCGACCCTCCGCCTGTGAGTCGGCCGCGACGCAGGACATATAAACAAACCATATACATATAATTCACACTCACCGCCTGCGTCCGTGAGGGTCGCGTAAGCACAGGAATCCGGCTGCGCGTCCGGGCTGCACGATGCGAAAGCTCCCGCTGCCACCTTCACGTCCCTCGGCCGAGTTCGCCTCCGTGTGCAAACACAACTTACTTTCGAGATATACATATATATATATCAATATATATATATGTATAAAACACACTTAAAATCACTGATCACTCCTTCGGTTCCTCGCGCTCGTCTCGTCGAGGCTACCAACCACCAGATGCAATGTCAACCGCCGCGTAGTGGCGGAGCAACAGGAAATAGATGCGGCACACTCATTCAGATCGCGAACTGCAGTTCGGCCGGGGCGCCGACGACACTGGCGGGTCTCGCGCGGAAAAGATCGGACGTCCAACGGGTCGACGTGCGACGAGCGGCGGCTCGAGAGCGGAGAGAGACTCGGGGTGGCTCGATCACGGTGTTGCGCACCCTGCCAAAGCACACGCGACGCGACGCGGTTTTCGTACGAGTGCGCGAACACGAACGCGGCGTGAACCCGTCCGACTGACACAGTGGCTCGCGCTAGTCTGCCGCTCTACGACGCGCCACCGACGGCCGGCGCGCGTCGGCCTTAGAGGACGCAGCGTCGCGCGCAACTTCGCGCGGTCACGCGGCGAATCAGCGCGCGGGGCGCGCGCTCCGGCCGCCGACTTTCGCGCGCGGGCCTCTCTCGCGGCGCGTAAACCTACTCAGCGAAAAGTTTTATTACAATTATGATTTTTTTCTTTGATTTTCATTGATTATTGCTGCCTACTTATTACAATCTGATCGTGGAATTATAACTGTGACATATTTAATATAGATTAATAATGGAAAAGCCTACTTCTTTCATTGTTACTTTTAACTTTTATCGAGAGTCTTGAATTAATTGTCCATTTATTTAAATGTGACGATTAATAACGTACCATCGAAATCTGCGATGTCGTTTGCGGTTGAGACGATTTAAACCAGTCGATAAAAAACTTTAATGAGATTTAGTATACATAATTGCTAAATATTTGACGCATATAATTAATTATATTAGCAACAGTTAATTTCCATACCGTATATTTTAAGAAATATACACTGAGAGAAAAGTATAATTATTTTTGGCCTCAACCGCAATTTTATAATATTTCTAACATGAAATATGATTAACTTAATTATATACATCATTATGTTAACCATAATTGTCGTTGGAAATATTATAAAATTGTAGTTGAGACTAAAAATAACTATATTTTTCTCTCAGTATGGAATTAGAAATATATACATGTACATATATAATAGAATTAGAACAATATGAGAAATAATAACGTTAGGAGTTGACTGTAATAGCAAAGATACATAAATAAGAAGATAGGTATACCATAAGAAATGACTATCTAGATGAAAATAATAATTATTATCGATATTGATGATACAAAAATAATAAATGTTAAATTAAATTGCACAATATACGTTAATTACATACGTAAAATACATTTCATCTCTTGATCATACGTTTCCCGTATATAAATATACTAATGCAAGTTTCATAAAACATGACACATAATACTAGTTAGTATATTCAATAGTGTCACATAAAGCTCATTTGAATTTCTGACCGTGCCGATTTTAAATTTAACGGCACTTTCACGGTAAAGTGTAAATGTTGGTTTTAATTATACGGCGAACGAAAACAGGCTCGACCGACGTGTGTGCGCGCTGTTTGAATATTTGTTTACGAGCTGCAAAGCGCAAATATTTTTGTAGTATTTTTAATGACGCGGACGTAACGGCGGGACGAACGGATTAAATCCGGAAAATTTTATATTCAATGCCGAGCTCGCAAAAATAATCGCGCGCGCGCAAAATATTTGATGCGCTTTAATGTATTTGTCCGATAAACGTCAATAGAAATTCATTAACTCTAACTGTATATATTAGGAGACGATTAAATTGCCATTAATGATACAAGCGAATACAGTTTATTTATATAATACGCTACATATATGTATAATACGTATGTACGTGCACTCCCTTAATATATAAATTATGGAGGAGAGAGAGAGAGTGAGAAATGATTTATAGCTTTACACACAATTTCACTGTTCGTACCCGAAACCTCTTATCATAGCGGCCCGGTATCAGCGACGAAATGCGCACGCACTATCAATCAAGCCCAGTATTCAGACAAAAAAAAAAGGGGCATGTTGCATCTGCGCTCAGCGCAAGTCAATAAACCCCTTTTATCATCAATCAAAGCTCGCTTGTACAGAATCTATCGGCCTCACTCAGTTATGCAGTTTGTGCGTTCGGTCGGGATCGCGCGCGATCCTAGGCTTTATCACGACGCGATGCCGTTGTTTCGCGATAAGCGCGACTCGCGGCGAGATCGCGCGTTTTTCGGGATTCGCGGAATTTACGCGCCGCGTCGCGCCGCGTCGCGCCGCGCCGCGCCGCGAGCGAGCGGGTTTAGCGTCCTTTTAATTACCGCTTGTAATTCCGAATAAATGCCAGTCATCGGGTTTACGGTCGTTGCCCGCGTCGCCCGTGCCGTAGGCATTCGTTTACCGAATATTGTTACCGAAATCAGATTGCGCAGCGCGCGCGGCCGATATTGTTTTCGGTAACGCTCGGGCGTGCATAATCATATTCGCGGTGCCGCGGAAAACCGCCACGCCGCACGCGCACGGACATATACCCGTCAAATGAAATTGGCCTGACTAGGATACGTCAAAATCGATATTCCGGGGGAGGGACGGGGTTTGTCGTACGTACGCTCGTACATTCGATGTCGCGATTGTCTTCCTTGGGCCTTTTCAGAACAGAATATCTGAGAAAAGATTAAGTTTTAAATAAAAGAGTAGTAATTTTATTTTAATAATTTATATATATTTAATTTAAATGAGACTAGATTCTATTATAGAAATCAATTAATATTTTATATTATTTTAATAATACCTCCCTAAAAGTATTCAAGAATCTTTTAATGAAGGAGTTAAAAACTTTTTTTGTAATTAAAAATTTATTTACAAATATTTTAATTCTCTTCCTGGTCCTTTGCTTACTTTAATTCTACGGATTTAAATAATTTATTCATTTATATAATAGGATTATACATAAAATGTAACTGTAGTATACATACATACGGCAGTAATTTTATTTATTAATTAGTGTATTAATTAAATCAATATACGCATTATTATAATTAACAATATGAATTAATAATGAGCGCATTACGATTATCTCACATTAACACTAGGCCGACTATTAAACTCTGCTTCAAGATTATTACTTTTTAAATTACTTATTAAGAACTTAATTATAATATGACATAAATTGTTGCCAATATATTTAGACACGACATACATTTGTTTGAAAAATGTCCATCTAAGGAAGACATTCGCAATGTCGAGTACACATGCATGTATGTGTATACAAAGCAGGCGCAATTATAGTACGAGCGCGTACTAGCGCAGCGTGGTACACATTTTATAAACTACCTCGTAAAAGTTGGAAGGGTCGGGATCATTTTTGCAGGCCGCGATTCTGCGCGCCGATAGTAATCGACGCGACTTGAATTTTTTATTTCGAGTTTCGAATTCACCCGACAGCGCCGTTGCAATTCAGGGCAGAGAGAGAAAGAGAGGGAGAACGAAAGGGAGAAACGATCTCTCATTGCGCGGGGAACGGGACGATACATTAATTAACTCGACGAGAGCGGTGAATTGCAAAATAATTCAGCTTTTTATTATTACGCGGCACGAACTGAGAGTATAAAATCGTTTACCCTTTTCGATGATCACAATTGCAAAATGCCATCGGGTTAACGAAGTCTCGTCTGCTATGCGTGGCTGCGCACTGTGTATCGCCGTATGAAAAAGTATCACGAATTAAAATTAAAGTTGCCCATCGTAATTTATACCGGCATAGCGAAACGGTATATAATGTTAATTAAAATTGCGAGAAAAGCTAGTTTTTCCATCACTTTTATACACTTCCCAGGATAACTTTTCTTGCGCCAATGTTTTCATTTGACGATTGCCAGAATGATAAACTAATAATTAAATAATTAAAATATACGAGATAAAAACTCTCATACTCGCGTTAAATCCTAGCTTTGTAAACGTTCGAGAAAACGAGCACAAATAAATATTTTCAGTGACTTGATATACAGGGACAGTAACAAATTTTGACAGGGACAATAATAAATATACAAATACATCTTTTCCGTAGAAAAGTGTCGGAAATTCATATTACATAAAAATTTTTCATTTTATATATCGCGAGGGGAAGATTTAGAGTTTCCCAGGACAACTTTTTGAAGTAACATGTCAGGAGCTGCGGAATTCTTCGGAGAAAAGCCACACACAGAGAGAACTTGAAGCAATTATATCGAAATTGTAAAAATGGAATGCTAATTTGACGGTGGATTCTACGCTGGCATCTGTGTACCAGAGAATGCAACTTACAAAAGCATCCGGTATTTCGTAATTGATTATTATATACCGTAAACATTCGCATGCCTGCTCCCGTTTCCCTGTGTTATCTTTAGCGGCATGATTCAATATTCCAACTTGAGGCAGAATACGCTTCGAGGCGGACTGCCGTGCCGGTTTGCAGCGCATTATAATTCCGTAAGCTGCTGCACCTGAACGAGCATCATTTTCGTTGATATCACTTTCTGCTACGATGTGTTGTAGCCACCGCGCCGGTGGCTTATACTACAAAGTCTGACATGCGCCTCATTCCATAATTCATACCGCAGTGGATGTCATGCAATGATAAAGTGATATTGTGTTGCAAATTTATATGACACTCGCCCGCCATTGGCCAACGCGTTTAGATAATGAGATTCACTAAGAGAGGATATACAATTGACGCGTGGGCGGTGGTGATGTTCCTATGATAAATATGGGTTTAGAAACTTAACTGGCGATAAAGCTGTACGTAACTCTTCGCGCGCGACGTGCATTTCCTTCTCAATTAATGTCTCGATCGTGAAATATTGAACTGTAAAATCGAACACTTTCTGTAACGGTACGCGTTGTATCCGGTATAAAACATTCGGTAATTTTGTTTCTCTTTTATCCTTTTTCCGATAATATCTGCTTTTTTGAAGTAATAAAAATAAGATTTAATTTTGAGATTATTATATATAATTCTGATAAACTGATTTATATGTTTGTAATTAAATTTGTAATAATAAAATAATTAATTACGTGAATTTGCGATGTTAAAATGTTAGCGGGCAATTTGTTTCTTCATCATTCTTTTCTCCACACACTCTAAATTTCTCTTTTTTATTCTCCTATCATTCCACTTAAACGCGGAGCAAATCGCATAGACTCAATATGCAAGTTTCACGGTAAAATCGCGCGTGATAGCTACGTAATTTATGCCGCAATACGTATGTATATGCGAGAACGTGGCGTTGTTTGGTTATGCGGACAATAACAAATACAGTGAGAGAACTCTTGCCTATTCATTGCCGTCGCACGTATCCTGGAAGGTATCTCGATTTCGAATTCAGTAATTATTACATTTGTTAATGCCCATTCGTATCCGACGTTAATATGCAGAATATGCAAGATAATTATTTTATTTATTCTGTCATTCCGATAAATATTAAATCTGGCTGTATATAATTATTAGTTAATATTCACTATTAAACGATATTTATTCCTACAGTACTTGAAATCGCACACATTTTTCTTGGTAAAAAGAGCAATTTAAATCGATATGACCAATTAAATTCAAATTACGTTATATAACATCAGTATTGCACTATATACAATTATATCTTTACGAAGTTTGAATATACACATTATATCTTAATAAATTTTTTAAATCTTCAACTTTAAGGGAAATAATAAAGTTAGCACCCCGAAATGTAAATTTGTCCAGGATTAATGTGGCATTTGATTGTCCATCATTTATCTATAAATAATTATTTTGGTCTACCTCGTAAAAAAATTAAAAATAAAAAGTGAACAAATTTCATCTTTTTAAAAATTAAAAATTAAAAAATGTACTTAGGGATACTCAAGATGAAATTTGTTGTGTGGACAAATTATGGTCAATCAAATACCATATCAATTTTATAAAAAAAATCACATTTTGGAGTACCAACTTCACAGAGCTGAATAAATATGAGATGAATAAATTTAACAGAGAACGTTAAATTTATTTTCTGCAAATTTTGGATATTTATATTACCATTCAGTGATTATGTTTGAGATTACGTCGAGATTAATTAAATCGTACTTGAATCTATCGCGACGGTAGAGCATCGGATAATCCGATTTCAACTTAGTCGCCTCGGCAGCGATTGGTTAGACAGGAACAAGCGGTTCCTTTGATTCTGGTCAGCGGAATTTTGATATATCTATAGTATATCGATTGTACGAGCTGAACCGTGCGCAGGTCAGTTTACGTAAGTTCTGCTTTCCCTAATTGTACTTGTTGCACTTCACCGGGTCAGATGCATACGGCTCTGGCTTTGGCGTCTTGCCAAACCCTTGACAAATGACGCCGTAATACGGCATACGTCATCCCTTCCTAATTCCACGTGAAATTCACCAGAATTGCCGTTTCCACGTCGATCCCTTTTTCCCCACAAGAATTTTATCAAAGTTTTTCCTAGATCCACCGAAAGTAACATTCCGCGTTTATTTGCAAAACATATTTAACTTTTATGAATTTAAGCAAAAACTTGGATACTGACAGAAACCATTTATTTCGCTTTTGTTTCAAATTCACCAAATTTTGACAATTTATATTAATACAGCCTCATTCAAATAACAAATCGAACGCAAGTTATGAACTATTCATATTCAAAATATATATATATCACAATGATATATGAATAGATAATGCCTTTAATTAAAGACTAATTTAACGGTTGATCTATTGGTCTCTATGAGTGACAATGCAAATTAGAAAGGAATTGTGAAATTTATATGTGAAGGTACCTATTCGTACACTGACAATTAAGTATCATTAAATCAAACTAAAGCTCAATAATTAATGATCATTATCACGAAAACGCAAGCTATTCTAATCGCGGTTATACGCTAATAAGAGAGGTTCACATTTATAATTCACCATCCATTATATATGCATAACATTACAAATCTTTCTTGATAAGTTCATGTCAGATATTAGTGCAATTTTAGTGCAAATTAATAAATAATAAGATTCTATAAGTTTAATAAGAATACAATGATAGCTGCTATTCATTCAATGAAAGAATGACAGTTTTCTATCGAAAATAAAAAATTCGTTTCTCCAATAATTTTTGACATAATTTATGAGATTTCATCAAACACATTAAATCTCAAAACTCAATATTTCAATATAAGATTTTTCGATTCTAATTAATCTACAACAGTGATGAGTAAACTTTTTACGATCTTTTTTTTTAAGCAGAAATTTGATGCAACATTATTAATGTTCATTGATGTTTTAAAAATCCGTATAAATAAAGAATAATATAAGGACAATTATAACGTAGAAAATTTTATAATTTATGTACTTATAAATTTTAATGTATTTTTGTATTTTAGTACATATAGTTTTTATATGTTAAATAAATTATATATTCTATACAATACAATGATGTGCAATATATTACAAGCAAATAAAAAACTGAAACAAAATTTGATACAAACAAATAAATTTTTAATTTTAATCAATGGGATGGATGTGCATCCATCAACTGTTGGAAACAACAATTCTTCTCTGTTTGGAGCAATATTGGAGATAACCAGTTGCGATAGCAGTCTTCTCTTATTAATCAATGCTACGGGCAAATCGCCGTACATTTGTGAAGTGAATAATGCGCACTACTGGTCCAGGTTGTTGATTCGCGTACGTACATGCAATCTCACGTCGCCAACGCGAACGTTCAGGGAATGGGATAGATCTTGTTTGCCTGCGTGTCAACGATACCTATTATTGTCGATCCTTATTTGCATGGTCAATAATGTGAGGAAATCTGCTGCCGCCCCTTTCCGCCTAGGAATTGTGGAGAGGATTTGCGATATATTCGATGCCAAAGGGACCACCGTCGTGCCGAGGGAGCTTTTCAGGGGTGCAGCGATAAATCAGGGACCCACGACACAATTGTGTATTGCCATCCCAGTTTGTAATAGCGCACAAATCTGCCTTAAAAGAGAGAGAAAGAGAGAAAGAGAGAGAGGGAGACATCGATACAAAATTTCGCGGCACGCAATTCCGTTAACAACGGAATGCAATTCTCGCGGCTTTCATTTCCTCCTTTATATGATGGCTCGCGCGAAATGCGATAACGCGGTCAAGAGCCTTGGTAAATTGAGTTTGAATTAACAATTATAGCCGCCATGCGACTTGGAATATAATTATATTGTGGTAGACTAAACGTTTTTCCAAAATAATAACAGACGCATTTATATGTGTCTAATATTGCGGTATAATATTTTCTAATTTAACAGAGAAGCGAAAGAGAGAATAAATTTACATTATAAATTTATACATACATATATACGTGTATAAATTATATGTATAAATACATACATACGCATATATTAATTCAATTTGTAAAACAATATATTTACTATATTACATATTATTTTTATATGTTATTATTTATTACTTTAAAATTATACTGTAAAATAAAAAAATAATCGTTCTGAAAGAGTAACTTTCCTTTTTGTATTAAAAAAAATTATCTCAAATTATTATTTGTATAAGAACAAGGGATTTTTAATTACAGACGTAAATACGAACCCTATCCTGGTCCGAATAAGTCTCTTAATCGTTGCAATTAGATTAGTCGCCCTGCCATCTGGTACTTAATTACACTGCAATTAAATCAACTTCTATTACTGTAGTCTACCATTGAAATTACCTTGATTTCTTCTGACTTCTGCTTTTATTAGCATTAAAACAATGTCATGCAATTTATTATGTTTTGTAGAAAAGGTGACAAATTGCAAATTGATAGAAAAAAATATTCAAAATCGGACATATATCATAAATAAGTCATGGGTTACACAGATTTTTAAGATACTTAAAAAAAGAATTGCTAATAAAAATTACCGAATCTGTCGATGGTTTTAGAGTTACTCTCTTTTATCTTAAGATAAATAATATCTTTAGATATTAATGTCACTTAGTATTTATAGTATTTAATATTTCTATCCCAAAATTACATTGACATATGGCATATTGCGGTCATATATATCTGCAGGGATCCAACATACAAAGGGTCCTCGTATTTTATGATCATTCGCCGTATTTCATTGTTTCTTATCGTGACGTTCTAACTATGAAATACGTCACCCGGGAGAATCGCTCTTGCTTATCGTTCTCTCTCTCTTCGAGGAGAAATACATAGGTATGCAAGGACGTTAATTACGTTTGTACCGACAAGATATAATTCACTATGCAGAGACGAAATTTCATCATTCCGTTCAAACAGAAATTTTCATATATCATTATACGATATCTTAGGTATTTATTAGTCAGATATAAAAAATGGATTTTTAACTTCTTTACAAGCATTGATATTATATTTAAGCGTAAAATTATTAGGACAAATTATTAAGATGGAAAATAGTTTATAGCAAAATTGTACAAAGTTTCTATCGCTTTACGTTGTACAGAGGATGTAATTAATTTACAATCAGAATCTTCAATTAATCTTTGACAGGCGCAGCAACGAATTTTATGTCAAGTGTATACCTAACGGTTTAATTATGAATTTCAATCGAGCGAGAGAAGGTAATTACGATGAGACAAAAAAGTAGCCTGTATTCGAGCTTAACACCTGGATAATTATAATACATCGGTCCAATCGATATGGTAATTATAACACGAACAGGCAGGAAAATATCAGTTAAGCAGTCTGTATTAGATTAATAGATATTATATTATAATAATATATAAAAATTATTACATTACTGTCAATAATAATATAGCTTCTTAATTTTTTTAAATACAATACATTTTATAATAAATTAATATAGCTTCGAATATAAATGTATGAGCAGTTACTTAATTTAGGTAAAATTTTACATACGTAAAAGATGCATTTTATTCTGTTTTATCTTGTTTGATTATAACATTCTTTTCTTTCCCATTTTTTGTAATAATATTGCTGCGTTCTTTAACCCTTTGACTGCTGCATGGAATTTTGTAGTCGGTCTCGTGGTATCACACTATTATTCAGTGTCTAATTTTCGTTAAGTAAATGTAAATTAGTACTTGGAATTTTTTTTCAAAGTATCTGTGAATATGTGTATATCCAAACTGATACACACGACGTCTTGACCCATATAAATGTGCATCCAATTGGATACACATGGTAGTCAAAGTATTAATAACTTTCACAAATGTGAATAAATGAATTTGAACTTAATGTTTCACCAAATTCAATTGCGAAAGCAAATTTGATTCTCACACAAATTTGATAACTCTTATATTAAAGAAGAAATGATCTGAGTGTGTGTGTATTTCCAATTAGTTCTGTCTCCTTTCATTATACCTCACCGAAATATTTCGCGTATTCTATGCTACAGTATACCGTACCAATGTAATTTTAGAAGATTGTTCAGGAATAACTGATTTATTTTCATCAAATCTCTATTTTAGCCATAATTACATTACAATCGAATCGCTTATTCTTAGCAAGACATAATTTGAGTATAGTACATTTTCTTAAAATTAAACAAAAATCTATTTTTATGACTAAACTATACTTAAAAAGTTTTTTAAATAATATGCTTTGTTAATGACGGAATGATTTACGGAATTTTTGTCTTTTAAGCGATTCAGTTGTATTATACTGCAAAATTAGAGGGAATTGTCGGGAAAGCAATTGCATGACTCAATTACAACACATCGATTACAACAGCATAAACAGAATTATAAAAAAAACTGGACAATTTTCAATAACGTTGATTAAATCTAAAACAAAGGACAAGGGAAAATTATTCCTGGTTGCGACATTTCTTCGCGTTGCTGCACGGGCTATCAGTGCAACTAGCAGAATATTGTAATCACGCGAGGGACAAGAGGAACATATCGGGCGAGCCGGAACTGTTGCTAATCGCCGCCAAAATCTCGAATTAATGGCACGAAAGCCGCGCGCGGAATTTGGAATTGGTGGTGCACAACGCCTAACACGGCAAAAACGTTCGCCGTCTCGTCCAACGTTCGCATACACATCGAAACGATAAATGTTACTGTGCTCTGGTGCATACGCCTCGATACGTTTTATGCAAATATCGCAGCTGCGCTGCTATATGGAGTTATCGGTAAATTCACGCATGTCACAGCGCGAATCGCAACGGCGCGGCGTCGAAAGTTTACGAGAGTCACCATTAAATTCTATTAGATACGCATCTTACAAAAATAAGAGTTTAATAAAGGTACGTTTATGTGCTTGTTAAAATATAAGTATTAGTTTTTACTAAAAAAATTTTTTAATTATACCGTTAAATATCTATAAAAAATAACCAATATTAATTATAAGTTATATTTTAATTTAACGAGAATACTGATTTCATATTTGACCTTATTATTTAATAGAAAAAGGTTCGTGATGTAATATAAACATATTACATAGTAATAATATTTTTCCTACACACATGCAGTAATTTTATTGCATGTTTAACTTTGGTTTTAAGGCGAATATGCTAACTAGTAAATAATAAAATATAAAAAGTAATAATAAATAAAAGTAAAGTAAATCTTTTATTTTCACGCAAAAGGTAAGGTATGATTAACACTGCAAAAGACATAAAATAGCAAAGATAAAGATAAAAAGTACATATAATGAGAATGTATATGAAAAGAAAAACTGCGCAAGATAAAACCATGAGATTCGATTAATGGCAACGCGTTAAAATATTTGATTGGAATAGAAGAAGACAGCACGGACTTTTATGGATCGACGTGTAGTGGACAGGATAATAAGATCTGGTAACGAGTTTCAGAAGATTAATTAAAAAAGAAAATAAAAGTTAAATGATCTGTAAATATAACAATACACAGGAAAGAAGTAAAACTTGGTCTTAGCGCCAGTTTATATCTACTTAATTATCCGACACGTTTGAGAAATACTTAATGAAATATTCGGTATAATCAATAGTCAACCCTTACGAGTAGGCCTAAAAGTTTCCTACTTTCCACCGGGAAACTCGATAGAGAAACCGAAGCGCCATCCCCGTCTATTGATCGGTCACTGACTCCGCTCAACATGGCGGCGGGGGTGGTATTCGCGCTCAGCCTGATCCTCGTCGTCGGCAACCTCCAGGAAGGACCAGGATCCCTCGCGAAGACCTTCACATTCCCGGAATACCCATATAAGGAGACTACCAAGAACGTAAGTCTTCCGTACAGTTCATCAAAGTCGTCCTTCACGAATGGTACGTGCTGAACGCTGATACAGGTTATGGGGAGCAACCCTCATTTAGGGGTGGCAGTTTTACGATGCTAAGGACGGTAGCGTTAACGCTAAGCCGGATCGGTGCACCAATTTTCGAGTTAAACGGTTAGGAGCAATCTTCAAATCCGTCTTTACACGGAGATCATTAATTGATTTTAAAATAACTTCTATCTAAATAATTGCTCTAAATAAATAAGAAATAAATTATTATGTCGCAAGAATTCGAATTAATATAAAAAGCTGTTGACGTGTCTATGTCTAGAGAAAAAATATATCCGGAAACTTGAAAGAAACATTCGGTAATTATCACTTATAATCAAGGAAAATTAGAACAAAGTAGTAAGTTGGTGGACGGATCGAAGAATTGATTTGACTTTAATTTGAGAGAAATTTAGCTAAAGGTCAAAGTGTATACAAATGTATTCGAAAGTAATTACAAATATTTGCACTTAGAACAACGTTCAAAACAAGTTTGTCACGATTTAACGTAACTATCAAAGAATTTTCTTTTGTCAAGTTTGAGCGGAAGATAAACTACAAAAATTACACCTTTTTTATAAAAAAAATTAAAGATAAAAATCTGCATGTTGAACGTCCTGAAAAAATGCATGGAAAATGTATAATTAAAAATAATATTTTCGCGATATACTTTTAGGGAGAAGAAAAGCGGTTGAAATTTTATCCGAGAGATTTTTTGATAAATTTAGTTTTACGAGCAATCTATTATTAACATCTCAAATACGAAGTTTGCTATTAAAAACGTAGTCTCATCGATCGTATCTTCTAGGAAGTGAAATAGAAGAACGTTACGTACGTCTTGTGTTACGCTCAGCAAATATTCTCCTTCAAAGATCTCTCGCTGTAATGCTTTTATTTGCGCGGAGAAAGGCTGAGTTATTTGCGAAGGAAATTAAAGGCGCATACATGTGCCGTGCTGGAAGTCGCATTGGCTCCAATTGAGGTTAATCTTTCGACATGCACAAATCAATTGTTGCATTCCGCTTTATCCCGCCGCGGCGTGGAATGCAAAGCGCTATTTTATCAATACCGCATAAACTAACAAAATAATGTTCTCGTGTACGAAAATAAATATTAATAAATGCCCGCGTTTCCGAATTTAATCACAAAATCCATTTGCAATGCTTTATGCCAGATGCAAAATCCATTTTGCAGTGTTTTATGCCAAAGTAATCAAGCCGCGCGATTTATTTCAGCGAAATATGAAAGATGGAAAATTCGAAAATGATTTATTTTCGGTATTGCTGCTATTAAAATCTTTCTGTGTTTAAACAGCTAGGGGATAAATATTAGGTCAATGTAATTAGAATATTGCAATTGGAATGACTGCTAAATTTTGCCGTAGGAGCTTCTCTTTCGGCAATTCGAGCAGGCTTGCGAGGAGAGCGGCGGCTGCAAGATGCTATCGCAGCACAGAATCGACGGCGTCGCCAAAACACGATGCATTCGGGAATGCGTGTCGCCGTCCTGTTACAAGGAGATCTATTTATTCGATCAGGTACAGGTATAGATGCCGAATACCAATTGTGTTAATTACGTTTGGTTACTATGTCGCTATACATGCTATACATCTACGTATCACGGGATACAATTTCATTCGTACGTACTGTGCATGGTAATGAACAATGAATTACGTTTCAGCTGGAGGAGGGCGAGATTGACGTGAGATTA
This sequence comes from Tetramorium simillimum, assembly GCA_011636635.1. Classification (NCBI taxonomy): domain Eukaryota; kingdom Metazoa; phylum Arthropoda; class Insecta; order Hymenoptera; family Formicidae; genus Tetramorium; species Tetramorium simillimum. The sequence continues at coordinate 4,392 of VBVQ01003184.1, read as the reverse complement.
AATTCCTTCAAGGGTTGCTTCATGCAGCGAAACGGTCGACCACGGAAGTGAGAAGAACACACTCGCGAAAAGTGATGGAGGAAGAATAAATTTCTAATCGTAAAACGAACGATTACAAGAACAAGCCATCCTTTAAGGGGATGATTATAATCGTGTGACAAAGAGCACGCGCTGCGATAGCAGCCCGCCGTTCTAAGAAACGCTTCTTGCTTAGACTTTGCCATCCCGGAAGGATTAAATTGATGATGTAATGTGACCGCTGCATGATATGCATAGAGGGGGACGTTCGGAAAAGCACAAATATAAAACGAAGACGAAAATGCATATCATGCACAATGATGAAGTAAAACAACGCATATCGTGCAGTCCCGCATGGAGATGAGGCGAATTCTCCGAGAACAATCTTTTTCTACTTTTTGTACGTACATATTAACTACGACGTTGTTGCAATGTTGATAATAATAACTGCACAAAGTAAACGAATAAAATTGTTGCACCACTGATTTCAGCCATCTTATCGCTTTTATATATTGCCGTATTAAAAAAAAAACATTCTTCGAATAATATAATTCAGTATACGATAATGCATGTTACTCGAATAACGCAATTTTATTATATAGAGAATGAGAAATAGCATTTAAAACTATTGTACGCATTTTATTCTTGAAAGAAAAAATTCTTGAAATGACCAAATTTTTATAGAAAGTATAAACTACGTTTATTAAATAGAAAATTTAGTATCTCGAAGATAAAGCACGTTTCACGACTTCTTCCTTAACGTAAACTACTTATACTGTGATATAATGTAACATAATTTACAAAATTGTTACTATTCATTCAAATTGTTGCAATTAAAATAAAAATATAAAAAAATATATAAAACAATGTATAATATTGATTAATTTGTGAAATATGTAATTTATTCCAGGATTTCCACAACAATATTTACCGCACGTTGCAAATCCAATAAGCATTTCTTAACTTTTTATTATTAACGATAACAGAATATTCTTTAAAATAAATCCACCATTTTATTAAAAGTTTTACACAGCAATTTAAAATTCCACATACCTTTGATGCCCGGGATGGATTAAAATAGCATAAATCAACAGATTTTCGTTTGTACATACATTATCAAACAGATCAGTTTTTCGTTTGCACAGCATTAGTTAAAAAGTTATTAACAATTAAAATTTCGAGAACGATTGATTTCGATAGATAAGCTCGAACCATGGTTACGGCATTTAAAATAGCATAAATCGATAGATTCTCATTTTCACATTCACAAAATTATTCACAAAAAACAGATCGATTTTCGGTTGCACATCGTTGGTTAAAAAGTTATTAACAATTAAAGTTTCGAGAACGATTGGTTTCGTTAGATAAGCTCGAACCACGTTTACGGCATTTAAAATAGCATAAATCGATAGATTTTCGTTTTCACATTAATAAACATTATATTTGCTGTGTTTTCATGCGTATTGTACAATAATATCGTTATATAGGACTGACTTGGCATATAGGACACTACCGTGTTTCTTTGATAAATGTAATTAATTAATAAATACATTATTAATTTATTAAACAGTACATACAATATTAAATTATTATTAAATCGTAATGGGAAATACATTATGTATTCATTGAGACGCTAGAAAGACCATAAAAATTGTGAAAAGAAACAGTTTAGATTATAAAGAAGGTGAGAATCTCGAGTTCGCAGTCGTCTGTGACTTCCCAAAACTCGCTCCTGTTACGCGGAAAGCATATTGGGAGAGGATGTCGTCGATGACTCTAATAGCGCCATATCTACCCCCAAATTACCGCTACTATTTAATTATAATCTAAAATAAAAAATTTTAATTTAATTATTACAGTATTAATTACATTTAATTTTATTTTTTAATTTTAACAGCTATTCTTTCACTTGCGTAAATTATTTCGCATGCTAAAATCAATAAAAAAATTGAAATATATTGTGTAATTTGTTTTTAGGAATAAAAAGATTATCGAATCAATGCCTAGTGGCGGCGCTTAATACTAGACTCTCGTAACTTTTTAAAAAGTATAGCAAAAGACTATAATAATGAAAAAAGTAATTATTAAACTATTATATTCAATATTAAATCTTATCTAATTTTTTAAAGACGGTATTCAAGTAACAAATATATGTAAAATCTTTGTTATTACTCTTATTATTAAAGATAATTTTTTATTATTTGTCTAACCTGTTTTATTATTGAGGATATAAAATAAGAATGAATTATAATTTAAGTACACTTTTATTTAAAGAATAATTATTTTATCTATTTTGTACAAAGGTACAAAGTAAACATATACAAGAAAAATATTTGAAAAATAGAATTTGAATACAGAAATAGAGTAATTGTTTCTACGAAGAAAAATAGTATGCGTTTATTACGATTATGTTCTGATAAAGAAGGAACAGATTCAAGAATCGGCAGTTAGTTGATTTTCGGGCAAAAGTATTTTTTCTCCGGGCTTGAAGGCTGGCATTCCAAGATAAGGGCAACTGGCACATCTAAATGCATCTCCCAGATAACACTATATAAAACATTCATAAGAGATTTGAAATTTAAGTTAATATAATTGTATCACTAAATTCGACATATTGATGAATTTCGAAAAACAGCGATAGTATGAAACGTACACTTCCACAAGAAGATTTTACAGTGCCTTCCGGTGCAGCTTTGCCACTTAATTCTTCTGCGAGTCCACATGAACAGTCCTTGCAGGCTTTTCGTTTGCCCGTTGTCGCACACACTAAAAGCATTTGATTTGTTTAATTTACGCAAATTCATGAATATCCTTCGTCTAAAATAAAAATAACATCTATTTCGTTTTTAATATAACGGTAATCTCACCTCTTAAGGATGACGCTTCGGGTTTTACAAGATCCGATTCATCCAAAAGTTCATCTTCATCTATTAAATCTTCGTCTACCGGATCATCTAATTTCCATACATTAGTTGGTTTTTTTGCAAATGAAAGGGGAATACTGGAACCTACCTAAATTATCATGAAAAGTTGTACACAAGATTTCTACTGAGTATTACCACTATAATGCACGAATAAAGAAAAACAAATCAATTTACCTCAAATGGTGGTTTACTCGCTGATATTTTGCAAACGTCTTCCATGTTGCCATATATTTTTTGCAAAAGACTTTTATTTTCTGGATCCAAGTTCGTCTGCTCTGTATCTTTCACTTTAAAACCAGACAATTTTAATCTAGATATTCTGTCGGAATACGTAAGTACTGTATTTGGTTTTTTATTTGCCGATAGCGATTCAAAAATAACCAGTGAACCATTGGGTTTCAGAATTCTCAGTCCTTCCGTTAAGAAATCCTCATTCGTGCAAGGTTGTTTAAAGATAGCAATAACGACGTCAAAAGTAGATGCATCACGATTTTCTAAAACCATATACAGAACAGATTAGCATTTTCTTTGTTATGTATAGAGTTTCGGAAACGATACACATATATTTACGTCATAAATCAAACGTACATACACTCACTCACCCTTCTTCACATCTGATACATTCGCAGTTTGCAATTTGCCGGAATCTCCGACACGTTGCTTGATCGTAGCAATAAAATCTGTCGTGTCATTCGATGGCACGTCGTTCCCTGACACGACGAGAACCTGGTTTCCCACGTTGACAGAAGACGTCATGTCGCAACAGCGATTGAAGTGGCAAACAATAATTCTCGGGAAATCAAACTGCAAAAAATTCTTTGTAAAATATAACGTAAACGGAACTGGAGGAATAGCTAGTTTTCGGAAACTGAGTTTGAGCAAGTAGAGAGAAACCGAAGAGCGGCCATCTTTTTCGTGGGACCGATCGCTGGCCTAGCCGCCGCGCCAAACGTGGACGATGGACGTCGAACTACGTGGCCACGTTCACTGTCGATAAATCGCTTCCGTGCACGGTGTGTCGCCGTGCTAAATCCACTTTTTGATCATGTCGATAAATCACTTTTTGGTATTTTTATCGTGCCATATCTCTGCAATTTGTGAATGTTTCGCAAATTTTATTAATAATTTATTCGCAGGAAAAATTTATCGCGGTAATTTAAATGTCACTTATACATTATCGTTATTATTATTAGATTGACAATTTGAAATACAAGTAATTGATTCGAGCGGTGGAAAGCTGTAAAATAATATTCAGCGTCAGCGCGGGCCGCGGAGCGCTCGGCTATCTTCGGCGGCGCTCGGCGGTGCTCGGCAGCGGTAGGCGGCTAGGCGCGCCCGGCGACTCGGCAGTTCCCGCGCTTTCGCGCGCGTTCCGCGCGTTCCCGCCAATTCCCGCGTAGCAGGTAAGTATAGCGTTTGTAATTTTTATTATGTGTAATCTTCGTAAGTC